>OMKK01076933.1:7457-18940 GCA_900302305.1 Polymixia japonica
AAATCCTGTCTTTAAGTCTTAATGCTGTCTCAAATTGGAGTCATAAGCATATCTATCTATCTATCTATCTATCTATCTATCTATCTATCTATCTATCTATCTATCTATCTATCTATCTATCTATCTATCTATCTATCTATCTATCTATCTATCTATCTATCTATCTATCTATCTATCTACACACCTTGAGGGATGGGAGGTATTTCAAACGCAGCACAATTATAACCAAGGTTTGTGTTTGGTAGATTTGTCCCAGGCGGAAGAGGACATCTCGTGTTACAGCACTGTGGCTCGATTTCTTTTGGAGTGTTTGATTCGAATACCCACCAGAACCTGTCAGGCCCTGCTGCAGCAGGTGAGCAGAGCTGCATTACCACAGACTGGAATGAATCAATACACAGGATCTGGTGTAACTGTCCAATGCGCTACTTAGGCACTTACAAGCACTTATGTCGAAACCTAGCCTGGTAAAAACCTAGTACTTGTATGCTTTCAAGGGGACACTGGTATTTGGATTTTTTTTCCACATTAGTTTATAGTATCTATTGGGCATTATTGAGTATGCATTAAGCAAAGTGTATTGTAAATCTGGAAAACATTTAGCCAAGAGTGAGTGGGTTGACTTATCCTGTGAATTTAATCTATTCAGAGCCAAGGAGGTGGTTGTTATTAGTGTTGTGGTTGTCATGCCAACCAGCAGGAATTGCCAGCAGGCCAGACTGCTCAGATTGTGAGCTCACTGGCCTGTTGGTCATCGTTAGACTTACTGTGCTTTATGCTTGTTTTTGCCTCGCTCCATTTGTCACATGACCTAATATGACATCCATTAGTGAGGTTATCCTTTTTCAATTCCCTGTTTTGCCTGTTCGTTTTGGCTGCAGCAATTTCAACAGAATGTCAACAGGCCTTTTTAGGAAATTACAATGTGTTTGTGTATTTGCACGTGGCTCCCAGGTGTTTCTGGAGCCTTTCTCACATGTCTTGGGCCAGACCAAGTCCAAAGCAGTCCTGCTGAGTACGGCCCGGTCCGACCCGCGCTACCTCAACTGTCTTCACCAGCTGGGCATCCTCCTAGGCATCACAGACTGGATCAAGGACTACCAGCGCAAGCTCATCCCACCACCAATTCAGAACAACACACACACATCACCTGTGTACCGGACCAAGGTCAGAGTCAAAGTCATGACAAATCAAATTATCTAACAGGGTTCGCACCCATATCTGGAACGTTTGGGAAAAAGGGATGGGAAATACATTTTATAATTTCCAGGTCTTGAAGACTTTGGAAGTGTGTATCATTTTGTAATGTAAATGATAATCTTCAGTTATAGATCAACATAGTCTGTTTTGCAGGCTTAATGAATATTACAATCAGCATACAGCACTGTAAAGCCTTCTATTGTTTATTTTTGTGCACTTCTTTTGGGAATGTTGTGTGCTAATTTTCTTTTTGCCCATTCTTTAAGTCTAATTTGGTAGACTCTGTGAGCAGCAGTCTGTCGGGGCTGAATCTAAGTGAAGATGAGTACCTTGAGGACTACAGCTGCGACACCTCCCTCCTCAACCAGAGACAACACCAAGGTGAGTGACAGCAGGAGAGCACCATAGGAAGAGGGGAAATGTACTGTAGTTCCCTAAGTTCCTCGTACTATGCTGAATAAAGGCCAGCGTTGACATATGTTGTTCATTCCTTTATCATTTTATTTTCACATATCTTCCTCCAGCTGACGGAGAGGAAGAAGTAGAGGAGGTGGAGGAAGATGACGAAGACCAGCTGTATGAGTTAACCTCTCTGCCTAACGGAGAAACGCGCAGCACCTGTGAAACACAGAGTGAGGCAGGCAGGAGCCCTGAAGAGGGGGAATCTGAACTCTCTGATTTTAGTGATGCCAGCAGCCAGTCAGAGGACACCGAAAATCTCCAAAGATCCATCATTGATGACATCAGGTTTGTCCACATCCACTGTCATATAAACCTTTACAGTGATACTATTCCCATCCAGCTAGCTTTCATTTGTTTTCACCACACACGTACGGCCAAATATTTTTACCATCTTTTTATGTTTCTCTCTTCTTTTCTCTTCATGTTCTCCTCCCGCTGGTTTGTTTTGGTCGTGACAGGAAGAGTGAGTTTGGTATTGGTGTGGAGTTGACCGCCGAGGGCCAGAAGCTGATGAAGGGTCACCAAGAACGGCTGGGCCGGAGCCTGGACCGACTGTCCACTGAACTCTACAGCAAAGACGCACACTTTGTCCTGGAACTCATTCAGGTGGCTTTTTCTGTCGTCAGACCCCCTGCCTACTCCGACACCCCGTCTTTCTATCTCTCTAGGGCCCCTTTCTTTGCCTCAACTCAGCCAACTATAATGAATGGTTAAGCGAGGTAGATGGTCAGGCGTAACACCGTCATTTAACTGAACAGGCCTCATGGCTCCCTCATCTGTTTCTTTTAGAGCCTTCCGGGGGTGATGCATCATCAATCAGCGTGCTGCTGTCTGAGGTGCAAATAAACGCGGCATATATTTAGCATTTTTGATAAACCTTTTTTTTTTCCCCCCCGCACACTCCAGAATGCTGACGACAACAGCTATCCGTCCAAGGCCGATGTTGTCCCCGCCCTGGCCTTTGTGGTGGAGAAAGACTGCGTCACTGTCCTCAACAACGAGGCGGGCTTTCAGGAGACGAACATCAGGGCCATCTGCGATGTGGGCAGCAGCACCAAGGGCAAGCACAAATATGGATACATAGGTAATTATGTGCAGGCCATCTTGATGAGGTAGCACTGCAGGTATATAGTGTAGTAACCACTGTTGTGCTTACTAAGCTACAAAATACACCTGAAAAAAATTCGGAGTCTTCAACAATAGACTATGCACCGTGGCACGATATTTCGCGATTAAAAAATACGACGATATGCATTTTGAAGCTGAAAAATGTATTGCACAATAGGCATAATCTCAGTTTGAGTATTCAGTATCATCATCATCAAGTTTTTACGACGAAACAATTTGTTTTTAAATAAAATACGTTTAAGGGATTTCAGAGACAAAACATTGTTGTGTTTAACAGCAGCAGCAGTATATCCACGTATTTTAGTCCAAATTCAAAATAAAATTAAATCTGACCGAGTTCATTACTAACCAGAAATTGCTAATTTGAGGGAACAAATTAAGTAAATTGAGGGCACAAATTACTAGTAATTCAAGGGAACAAATGACTAATTTGAGGGAATGGATTACTAATTCAAGGCAACAATTTATCCGAATATTCTCCTCTGACCCCTGCTGGGCTCCATACGAGTACCCTAGCTGTCCAATCAACTGTCAAAGTTAATATGTCAATACGTTTGGGATGGTGAAACAAAACATATGAAAATGGCGAGAAAATGACAAACCAATGCAAGTGTTTAATTTCAAATATAAGTGGCATGTTTATTTTTAAGGGAAATCTGATTTGGTATATTTTGTTTGGATTTTAAGTGAAATAATGTTTTTAATGAAGACAGTCTGGTAAGAATTTTTGCAAAATAAAGGAAATGGCAATGGTATTTTGTGTCTGTGTCTGCGGAGACCCTGACCTCTGCCTGTATTTTCTTATTTTGTTGTGTTCGGGACGTTTCTGGGCGTCAACCTTTGGGTAGTAGGCACTTCTGTTGTCGCTGAGCCGGGGAGGAGGGGCCAACTTTGAATGTTGTGTTTACAAACCGCAAACGACAAATCCTACCTATTCTGCCTTTAACATTTTAATTTTGAACAGACAGAGCAGCATTTTTGCTATACTTTTAATGCAGAACATCAAGAATACATACTCCCACATAGCCCAATTAAAAAAAAAGAGTAACATTTAGGATTTATTTTCACAACTTTGGTCATGCCAGCAAGTATCCTTACCGTAGAATAGGTCTTCATCACTGGCTATGCTTTTAGATTTCCATCTGTCTTATGTGTTGTTGTCTTTATGACATTAAGTAAAACGTATGCCTAAGTCTGTCTCTAGGAAGAGTTGGTATGGACAGCTATTTTGGGCATTTTTGTTTTGGCACTGCAACCATGCACACATGAAGTCATTTTCTCTTGGCGGAAAGGAGTTTTGAATATGCATGATGCTAGTACGACCTTGGCTGAACTTGACGAAATCTAAAGGACTGACTGATTACAAATGAGCATGATTACCATTGGCTGCAACTCTTTTTTTGTCCCTCATGCACATTCAAAAGCTCCAGTTATCAGCCTGCCTCCTCCTCACACACGTTGTCTCTGACATTCGCTGATTACTTCCTACTTGTGCCGGCCAAATACTCCAGCGTCAAGTAGCTGCACTGTAATGAGTCCCTTCATCCCTCATGGCTGTGGTTTTAGGACACAGTCAGCCACAGCTCCTGCTGCCGCTGATGACAATGACCGCAGACAGGCCATAAGCACACTGTCCCTCTTGCTGTCTGTCTGTCTCTGGATGTCTTTTGACTGAGTTGACTTTGCGTTGAAGAGTGTTGCCTCCGGAATGAAATGAATACTATGAAATTGCGAGTTGGAAATATGAAAGAAAACTGCAAGGGAGTAGCATTCATTGTGGTGGGTTAATCATAAGATCATTGGCCAGCATTTCACCTCCTGATTGTGCTAATTGCTCTGACTTGTGTTTCTGCCTGGCTGCTGTCTTGCTGCCTGTTGCTCCACCTCTTGCAGGTCAGAAGGGCATTGGCTTCAAGTCAGTGTTCAAGGTGACAGACTGTCCCGAGATTCACTCCAACGGCTTCCACTTGCGCTTCGACAAGACCTGCGGCCCCATGGGATATATCCTGCCTCACTGGATAGAGGATGAGCGGCCCCTGGACACGCAGCTGAACGGCCTGAATCAGCACAGGTCAGATGAGTAGAGGAGACTGACTCGGTCATAGTTGAGCCGGCAGATTCCCAACCCGCCTGGTCACGTTCTCCCTCATCTCATTTCATTCATCTCTGCTCTCCCCGTCAGCTGGACCACTAAGATCTGCCTGCCGCTGCGCTCAGAGAGCCAGCAGACCAAAAACCTGTTCCATGACGTTCACCCCTCCCTGCTGCTCTTCCTGCACCGCCTCCGCTCCATTTCCATCTACAGTCAGGTAGTTGTTACACGCAGACACACACACACACACACACAAACACACACGCATACAGACACACACAGTCATGCATACGCATTCTTCTCCAAGCACACTATATTAGCAAATACACACACACACACACATACGCATGGGCATGCCGACATTGACACTGATGCACATACTCACGCTTGGTGCACGCTCGTGCACATGTGCGAACATAGACAAAACCTAAACCAAGCCTTTGTTACACATCCCCGATTTACCAACCCACTACCTCTGTCCCGTCGCAGAGCGAGAAGCCAGTGGTGACAATGACGCGCCGAGACCTGAGTCACAACGTACTGGAGGTGGGGCACACCGAGGGGACGGAACGCTGGCTCGTGGTCAAACGCGCACTGCAGCCCAACAAGGTAATACACGCACACAGGTCTCATTTTTAGGTAGACAGACCTAGTATCTAATTTTTTAATAACAGGAAGTTGACACCTGTCTATCAGCTCTTACTTTCTTAACACGGTTTACATCCCTCCCAGAGTTGGAGTGAAATCTGCTCTAGCTCTGCTCTCTGCTCTCTCTGTTTGTGTTATATAAGCGTTCCTCTGTCTACACCCTCAAGAGCGAGTATCTCTCCCTCCCTGCTTCTTGCCAGACCTCTTGCAAATGCGCTCATTAGGCAGGTTTTGTGATTTAATCTCTACCTCTGGGACAATCTGACAACAAGGGTGTAAGCACACGCACACACACAAACACGCCACCAGACAGGTTGTGATGAGCTGTCAGGTTGAAACGGCCCTTTTTTCCCCCCTGCTATTGCGTTTGTTCTGCAGTTCTCTTCCTGATTCTTTCATCTCTCTGTCTCTGACTCCCTGGAGGAATCTTCCAGTTACCTGCAGTAAGGTTATGTAAGAAAATATATGGACCAAAGGGAGAGCACACACAGAGATTGATTCTGTGCTCCTGCACTGATTGTCATAGCTGGGAAGCTGTTGCACTGTGTAATGAACTGTCACTGAGACAATCGTGGCAGATTTAAAGCTGGTGTCTCGCCAAAGATGTACAGTATTTGTTCATCAAGCCAATAACTCAGTGACTAACCTGGGATTGACTCTGACAGTCATTGTTTTTCTCCTTCAAAGAGGATCAAAGAGGATGTGGAGTCCACTGAGCTTGCCCTGGCCTTCCAGCTGGGCGATGATGTCACATCCGGTGACATCAGAGGCCAGCCTCAGAAGCAGCCCGTCTTCGCCTTCCTGCCCCTCCGCAGTTTTGGCTTCCGCTTCATTGTCCAAGGTGACAACGCACACATGGAGATGATAGAGCATGGAGATGATAATGCAATGGCTCTCAATCACACACCATCGAGGCCTGTATATGTGTAGTGTATAGTGTATGCAGGTTTTAATTCCAACCAAACACTACACCTGGCTAATTTCACACCTCTTCACCTTCTACCAGAGAGTGTGCAGCTAATAAGTGAAATCAGCTGGTGTAGTGTTTCCTTGGATTGAAAACCAGCCATTGGTCTTTAGTGGCACGTGATTGGGAACTACTGGACACGTGGTTATAGTCATGAGGAGGTGATAGACAAGTACCGTCACTTGACACTTTTTTTCTCCAACCATTTCAGGTGACTTTGACATCCCTTCCTCTCGCGAAGACGTGGACAGAGACAGTTCGTGGAACCAGTGGCTTCGCTCTGAGATACCGCAACTCTTCCTCCAGGCCATGGATGAATTCACTGTAAGACAGTAGCTACAGAACAGGGCTGTAGGGAATATTTGAAGTGATGGGGACAAATCAATTATATCAACTTATAGCACTACTTTATCCTGGGTTGTCTTCTTCCTCTTAACTATAATCCTGGTTTTTCTCCTGTTCCAGGCTCACCCAGAATTTAGTGGGCTTAAGGGCCTATGCCACTTTCTGCAGTTCATCCCCTTGCCTGACGAGGTGCTTGACTTCTTCAAACCCGTTGCCGGGCAGATCATACAGCTGCTCAAGGGCAAGGCCTTCCTGCCTACACTCAGCTCAGGTACCACTCCCACCTGCCTCTTTACACCTTATTCTAACTCAGCTTCTAACTGCAGTCTTAACCGCCCTGCAGCAATTTATGCAAATAAGAGTGCTGTGCCAATATCAACCATATCATTAGATTCCACTATCAGAAAATCTTACCCCTCTGTTCCTCTACATTGTTTCTCTCCCAGATGGTGATGTAGTGTACAAGCTGCCATCCCAAGTGGCTGTCTGTCAGGACGCTGTGATCCGTGAAGTGATTAGCGGAGAGGAGCTTGACAGGCATCTGTCACTGGCCTATCTCCACCCGGGTCTTAGCCCCGCCCCGCCCATTTCTTTGCTGAAGCACCTGGGAGTCCGATACCTAAAGGGTTCTGATGTTACCACGGTAACCACGGCCATGGTCAAGGAGCTGATGCAAGGAGAAGGCATCATTTCAGGTGTGTGCGTGTGTGAGTCTTTTGCTGTATAGGGTCCCAGTTTGTTTGGGCATACAGTTCAAGACAACAGTGCAAAACACAATTCAAAATTCTTTATGACTGGTAACAAAATGTACAGTTGGTTAAACATGTAATGTACAGGGAACAATGTGAGGAATACTGTAATACACAGTTCATGTCTGTATGATGTGTATCATTGTCAGTACCATCCCTCTGTCTGTCTGCTAGACGGCGGCCTACGGCGGCTGGCCAGGCTGCTGGTTTGTAACTTCCGTGCTCTGGAGTACGGCTACGGAGAGGCGGACATCTTGCAAACCCTCCGAGGGCTACCCATAATCCCCCTGGCTGACGGACGTGTGGTGGCACTGAGCGGGCAGGGGGTGTTCTTCCCCATGGAGAAAAGCAGCACAAAGAAAAAGAAAAACCATGCTGAAATCGGTGCGTCCCCACCTTCACTCAGTGTCATCACTTCTAATTTTACCATTAGTAGTAATAATGGCTTTATTTACAGAGGACTTCTCTGACACAAAGGTTTACAAAGGGCTAGTAGTTGTAGAAGTTGTTAGTAGTAGTCGTAATAGTAGTGGTGGTGGCACTGGTATTATCATCAGTAGCATTAGTTTTAGGGATGCACCGATACTGGTATTGGATATCGGGCCGATACCAGGCTAAAACACGGTATTGTATCGGAGAATTTCCCCAATGCATTTTTGAAACTTATTATACTGTTTCTAATGGACAAAAAAATAATTAGATCTTGATCATTTTTCTCCAATGATCCCAAACTAATGGTCTAAGTCTGTACTGTACTGTACTTCTGTACAGTAAAAGAAATGGATCAGATCGGTACTCTGCATCGACCGATATTTAGGAGTCTGTAACGGCAGTGAAAAAGTGGTATTGGTGCATTCCTAATTAATTTAATAGATTAGTATGACATATGTTGTTTCCGTCTATCTACATCTGTCTGTGTCTGTCTGTCTAAATATTTGCTGTTGATCTCTCTTCATATTTCCGTCTTCATATTAAGTAAATCATACAAGGGAAAACCTGATCCACATCGCGGACAACAAAGCTTATTTGCCGCATGCAGTTGCAGTTGCTGTTTTTGTTTTTTTTCCCTGTTAACTGATATAAGTGATGGTAATAGAAGCCGTGTAGTTTTGTCAAGGATCTCCTCTGTAAGGACCTACGTCAACCGCTGTCTCTCTCCCACGGATCTACACACACACACACACACACACACACACACACACACACAGATTCACCGGTGTATGACGAAACCCACCTCTCGCTAAGAACAGACAGGCCATTTCACATTCATCACACGAGAACACAGACACAGAGGTGGTGGAGCATCAGTAGTGTTTTGCGTCATCGCGTTCACAAGAACCGCCCAAAGCGAAGGCTCAGAATGGCAAGCGTGAATAATTGATTTCCGTGCCATGATGTCGGCATCCCGCTGCTGCGAGTTATGCTGGCCGTGCTTCAGTATTAATGGAGACTTAAGTGTTTTTTTGGTGCCTTTGTGAGCCACTCGGAGAGCATCTGCAGACCTTGACACAGGTTCTGCTTGACCTTACGTTGCCTCGGCACGTTTTAGGTCAGCGCGCCGATGCCTTGTCGTGGCAGTAGACTTTTCTTTTTGTTCAAAAAAAGTCAGGTAAGGACTCCTGCATCCACTCTCTGATATTAGATTGCTGTTTTCTTTTCATCAACCAGGGAAGAGTTCTATCTTGGCAGACACGAGCGATGGGCAGCGAGGAAGACTCACTGCCTCTTAGCTAGGCTAAAAAAAAAACGTATAGCCCAAAAGATTAAATCTGGCTCTATAAATACGTTTTAAATATAATCCGTTCATTGTCACCACAAACAACCAAGGGCGATGAATGCGTGAAGTATTTATTTCTAGTAGACTGGTAGTATCTTGAGCAAAGTGATATTTTAGGTGAGAGATAAATGTCCAGTTTGCCGAGCGCCAGTCTTGCGCTGGTGATTTAGCTGGGAGCTCTGGCTAAGGTTTAGTCAGGCTGACAGAGAGGTACATGATAGCTTTAGACAGACGTCTGCGCTAAACACAGTGTTCTTATTAAATATTGAGCAGTACACAGGGCAGTGGGGTAAAAGACACACCTACACACACACACACAAACGTTTACATAGACACACACACACACACACACACACACATATGCTTTCAGATGCCAGTCCCAGGATGTAGGTTACTGGAACTTTGCTCACCCCTTTCTGTGAAAAAAACCCACACAGTCTAATGATAACAAGACTCGGTCAAAACCTAGTATATGGCTGGACTGTGTATGATCAATGTTAGGAGTGGGCGGATCATTGATACTACAGATACTACGCCTTCCTTTGAAGATCGATTCTGGCTTCAATAGGATCGATACCAAAAAAGAAAATTGATCCATCTCTCTGTCACAATTTTATTTAATCAACGAGTAGATAAACAGTCTCTGCAAACTCCTTTCCGGTGTCATCTTTGCTAAAAGAGTGTAGATGATGTCCTGTGCACGTGAACATGCTTCTTAGTGCATGCAATCTTTGCTTCTCTGCTGCTGCTGTGTGCGCTCACTGTCAAACAACACACACGCGTGGCGCGCTGCAAGACCGCTCCTCTTTAGTATTACTTGGTATTGGATTGAAACAAAATGTGTGGTATCACCCCAAGATGTGTGAAATTGTGGCCAAAAGCCTTGTCACTAGAGGGCTCTTCATAACATAAGGATCACGTCCAACATATGTTGTGATTTTCTGTTTATACCTTTCTCTCGTAATATCGTCTAAACTGGCACAGTAGAGGCCTTCCTCCATCTAGTCCATTCTGCTTTTCACTTCCTGCCCTCCATCCGCGTCATCGGAATCATGTGACTGCAAACAACAAATGGTGTAACTTCATCACTCAGTCATTGAGTCTGTGAGTCAGTGAGTCAGTGACAGACATTCGCGTTTATAGGGCTGGCCCCGCTGTTGCGGTCCAGACAAAAACCAGAGAGTGGCAATCATCATTTTCATATGTAGTAAATCAGTTTAATATGAGACTAGAACTTGTGGGTATGCGCACATGTAAGTGTATATGGGAGCTTCGGGGCAACACCAGAACAGTCTGCCAGAAAAAAAATGACACACGTCCGTAAACATCTTAAGCTCTAACTCAGCACTCCCCTCATTCTGCCTGTCTTGCCTGTCTGTCTCTCTTTTCCTCCCAGAGCCCTTTTCTGCGTTGTACCAGGATGTAAGCGTGGTGCATCCCTCTCTGCTGAGCTGCGACGAGCCGCTGGAGAGCCAGCAAGTGCGGGAGCTGCTCAGGAGACTGGGAATCCACGAGCTGGAGCCCCAACAGCTACTGGAGCAGCACATCTACCCTGCACTCCGCAACAGTAGCTGGGAGGTAACACACACGCACATACACACACACACACAGTGGCGCACGCATACAGACGCAGATGAAGGCAATAGGCTCTCCGCTCTGTCTATCTTACTTAATCAAACTAAAGTCTGTAGCTCATGCAATTCTTGTGTTCTGTAGCCTATAAGTTAGCCTATAGGGTAAACCTCTTTTTCCATCCCTCCCTCTCTTTTGCTCGTCTGTTCTCCCCCCTCCTCCCCTGTGCCCTCCTCCCTCTGCTTGGCCTGTAGTCCAAGCCTAAGCAGGTTGTGGTGAGCTACCTGGTGTTCATCAAGCAACACGCCACCTCCAGCCTAGAGTACTCAGACATCGCAGTCCCTGTCCTCACCAGCAGGGGGCTGCTCTGCCCGGCCCAGGACAGGGTCCACTTCTCTGTGGAGTACGGCAACATGGACCTGCCCAAGAAACTACCCGGTAAATGAGCGTCCACGTCCACCCGTTACAGAGAAACCTTTTCCCCTGGTGAAACTGTGAGACCTTGAGTGTGTGTAGTAGTTTCTTTTGTGGGGAGTGTAGTTT
>OMKK01076936.1:0-26693 GCA_900302305.1 Polymixia japonica
TACACACACACACACACACACACACACACACACACACACACACACACACACACACACACACACTCCTCTCACCCTCACCCTTCACACAAATAAACGAAAAGTGCATTCTAATATGAGGACAACCTCTCAAATACATCTATCTGACTTAGACCTGGGTTCCTGAGTTTGGTCTGCACCACATCTAGCGTTAGAAAACACAATCTACTGTACACCATCAGCCACAAACACTCAAAACTTTGAAGAGCCTAAGGTGTGTTAGGGAATGAATCAAGGAAAAGTGCTTTTCAAACAAGTTTTTAAAAAGGGATACTACTGTTCAATTCAATGTAGTTTGAGAGCCTATCAAAGTGCAAAATGACAACTTTTCGCATTGTTTTTTTTTTTTTTTTTTTTTTTTTTGCATTAGCTCAGTTAAAGTGCGGAAGAGGGAAACTTTGCAGGTCACAGACATAAATAGTATTTATATAGCATATTTTGTGCACCAGGTCTGAATCCTGGAGTGGAAAAGAAAGGTAGACTAGTTCAGAGCAAGGCACTTCTGAAGATAAAAAAGTGCATTGACTCTTCATCTACTTAAAAAAAAATATTTGAAAGTGCATTTTAAAAATTGATTCATTGTCAAAGTGCAATAAGAATGAAAATGACTTTCCATTTTAAATTTAGTGTGATGCATTTGAGCTTTTCATCATGCATATATGTAAGAGTCAAGTGTTACATACTAACTGTACCAATGCCTGCTTGAAATGTACTCATACAATCAAATCTGTTCTTTCCCTGACCCCTTGATTGTGCCATGCAGACCAAACCCAGCCAGGTCCTTGTCTTAGCACAAGAATAGCTCCAGGTAAATAAAGAAGTCCAACCCTTTCTTCTCAGTCCAGGATGTGCTCTCCGCGGACGATGTGTGAAGAAAACTCGTAGCGATCCTGGCTACGGTGGCCACAGATATTACACTCAAATGGCTGGCGGAAGCCGTGGCAACCCATGTGGATGGTGAACATGACGTGGTCCAGGAAAAGCACGCGGCAGTGCTCACACCGGAAAGAACGCACGGCTCGCCCCTCGCCGTCTACAACCCGAAAGGCCTCCCTGGAGGTGGATGATGGTGCTATAGGTGAACTCGGGGTCGGAGCAAGGGCGGGAGGTGCGGGAGTTGGGTGACCTCCCTCCTCCCTCTCCCCATCCCTGTCTTTGGCATGGCTGGGGCTGTGTCTTTCTCGACCCCTGTGGTGCAGAAGGGGCGGAAGCGGCGGGTTGTGGTTGATGGAGTGAAGGAGATGATGGTTGTTGTTATTGTGGAGGGGCAGAGTTGGAGCGGTACTATTGTACGGCTCGTCCGGCATGCTCTCCGTGTCTGTAGAGTCCTGGCAACCATTGCTAGGTGAGGGTGCGTGACTGCGGCCCGTGGGCAGGTCCTCGTGACCTTCTGCCGCCTCCCTTCCACCTGCACCAGCAACAGCCCCCAGCCCAGCTCCGGCCCCCGTACAGTCCAGCCTTGGCCCTAGAGGAGCTAAAGGGGTGTGAGCGGAGCTGATGACCGGCTTGTGCTCTGACAAACATGGAGGGTGAGCGGCAGGAAGCCGCTGCGGTCGCAGTGTGTCCAACGCCCCTCCTCCGCCACCCGGTGTTCCCATGAATTCTGCTCCCAAACCGGTGAAATGTGGCGGTTCAAGGTCCCCGATGTGCATCTCCCCGTCTTTGTCAAAACCAGCACCGAGCTCGTAAGGTGTGCCTGCCAGGCTGAGGCGCATGTGCTTCTGTCCTGCAGTGAAAAACACATTCTTATCACATTGTAACAAGAAAGTCTGTGGCAGACTAGAAGAGCAAATAGGGCATTACAGTAAAAATGCATTTATCCAAAGTCTACCAAATAGCGTGACAAAAACAATATTGTACTGATTTTAAGTACATTTTACTTGAGGGTACTTGCACGTCTTAATTTTAAATAAGCTTTAGCCCAGAATTTCAATATATGTGGGTGTTTTTAACATTTCATTTTATGCCAACATGAGTCTGAGTATGCCATAGACCTCTACGGGTAAATGTATGCTATATTAGCCATAGCAGTGCTGTAGTGCAATAAAACTGACATGACTGAAGTAAGGTGCTGCATATATTGCCATACCTTTTTTTGGGCACACAATCTGTCTCCCAGAGGATCAGATTGATATAATTTCTGTCATTGTGACAATAGGTTAGGCTCATGCTATGCTTTCATCCAGAGTGCAACAGTTAAGTTACCTTTTCAGCACTAATACAAAAGAAAATTATTTACTACAATGTAGCCTAGCAAACAAACTAGTTAATTATATATATATATATACATATATATATATACATATACACACACACACAAATATATATGATTATGATCACCATTAAAATAATATTCAAAACATTTAATTTTATCATTAGCTTACTACTTTTGCAAATTATACAGTTAAATAATAACAATGTGATACTTTATAGATCACTATAGGGACATTTTCCTTCAGATACCCCCTCCACAGGAGTCAGTCAGTCAGAGTGCAGGGTCAACTAAAGAAGAGTTCCACTGGAGCCGACAGTGATTCAGTGTCTGCTCAAGGACACTTCAGTAGAGGGAATACTTGCCAATACCGAGGCTTCAACCCAGGTCCCTGGGTTTCCCGACTTACTGTTTGGAAGCATAAAAACCCTCAACACATTAGAGTGAACAGATCAGTCCTATTGTGCATGACACTTGAATCAAGCACCAACACCTGTAAGACAGGTGGTTTCTTGGTCATCCCAACCTTTCCAAATGAAAATCACGTGCTCACCTACAAATTTCTGTGGTGTGGATCTCTTGCGTTTGGTGATGCTGTTGGCGAGCCGATCGATAAACGCCATCTTGTCTGAGGAAGGCTGCAGTAGAGAGTCTGGTATAAACTCAAGCTCTCTCATCTCCTCTCCTGCCCAGAGAATGACAGAATTATTTTGTTATTTTGTTCAAATTACAGATATCATTAACTTCCTCATCTAACTTCTGTTTAACATCAGGAAATTAAAAGTAAAAGTTTTATATTCATCAGAATGTAAATAAATAGGCTGGAATGTGACTATAAATCAGGGTCTGGGATTCTGTGCACAGTAAAAAAGGATACTAAATGTTAATACAGTCTCTTGTAATAGATGTGGCGTTGTACCATATTGTAATTTAGATTAGTCTTAACTGGGAACATGGTTGCTTTTTGTTAATATTTTTATTTACCATTTTGCTTGTGCTCACTATATAGTTATGATGCATATTGCACATTCTGTTTTCATCTCCCCCACGTTGGATTGATGATGCACGTACATCGACTCACATGTCCCTCGTTTGTCCCAATAGTAAAGTAAAAAGTACCATTTCACCATTATATCATCTCATCTCATATGCATCCATGTGGCAGTCATAATACACATACCTGGATTCTGTGCACTGATTGGCTGCTGCATCTTTAGGTTCTGTAGGTAGCTGTGGCAGCGCTCGCGATGCTCCTCCAGGGTGCTCTGCTGCTTGTAACTACGACCACAGTAACTACACTTATAGGGCTTGCCTACAGTCGGAGAGGACACTAGAGGCAAAGAGGGAGGACTATGTTGTTATTTGGCAGAAGTCAAGTCTAGAAGCAAAAACAAAACAAAACAAAAAAATCATTGAACCACAATCACACACACCCAAAAGCCACCCATCTACAATATGTCCACGGTGTGGCAAGGTTTACATTCTGCTGGTACTTAACAGAACATGATATATACTGTATAGCACATATACAATAATGGTAAGACTTCACACATAGGCACCAAAATAAACTTATCTACAATGTTACTGACCCTGCCAATATCCAACCTACCTCAAGGTATCAGAAGGCAAGACTTATTAATGATGGAGAATATCTTTAGCAACACTTACATTTCTATGTTCATCATTTGTTCCATATTCTAAATGAGCAAGTGGACATGATGATGAATTCCCATTTCCCAACCACACTTCTCAAGCACAATTTGACTTATCGCCCAAAACCCAACTTAAACCTGAGAACCTCCAACATAAACCTGCTTGACCGTAAGAATGACTGTGGATAAGTTGTGAGCACCACCAAGGTTCAGGCTAATGTGGTCTGGTTTTATACAAGGTGTAATGAGTCATATAACAAACGCTGATCATTAAAGTTGATATGAAAGGATATGTTAGTGTGCCCTTCCCTCACGCATATTTGTACATTTTTGCATATGTGAGAATCCCTCTCACCCGAATGAGTGCGAAGGTGGCCAGTAAGAGCATCTCGTCTACGACAGGCATAACTGCAGAAGGGGCATTTAAAGGGCTTCTCCCCTGAGTGCAGCTTAATGTGGCGAAGCAGGTTACCCTTCTGAGTGAAGGAGGCGCCGCACTGATTACACTGGAATGGCCGCTCACCTGTGGGTAGATCAAATCTGTTAACCTGAATCGATGTGTCTGGTTTAATGCCTCCTGACAGATGCACTGTCTAGTCTCTTGTAAATAGGGCTGGGTATCAGAGTAAGAATTTTTTTTTTTCTGCTGACCACAGAGGCTTATGAATCCCAGAGCTCATAAGCCACCTCCCTCTATTTCATCAGCCAAACAGATGGCTGCTGTTAATTTAGTGATTCATTTATTGCTCATTTACTGATCGGTTTGAATTTTAAGCTTTTAAAAAGCCTAAAGGTATCAAAAAGCTAAAGGTATTAAAATGTTGGATTCTTACAACTAAGGACAGTTTAAGAGAAAATGACCTGAGTAGGATCTGTTTCGATTTAGAATAAGCTTATACAAATGATAAACACAAAATAATTTACTCTATTGCATAGTGAAATAGTGCATTCCTTCAGTGCAGAAATGTATCAAGAAAAGTTTTGTTTTGTCAATTACAACGATACCCAGCCGTATATGCAAGTCATTATGATGAAAAAGTACACTGGTCAAAAGAATGAAATTCTTCGTGGTTAACCTGGTTACAATGTGGTTCAATGTGTTTGCAGCTCAAAACAAGCCACAATTATAACTATTTTGCACAATTCTCATTTTTTTTGCACAAGGAAGTGACCAGCTGCACACTGAGGGAGTATTTACACAATTTCCATCCAAATGACATGTCAAATCCATATTTTAGCCTTTTCTTCCCAAATCTGTGAAACAAACACCAAACTAACCTTGTTGTGTTTTCCTACAAAGGAAGGACTAATCAATCAATCACTCAATCAATTGATCAGTCACCTGTGTGGCTGCGTTTGTGCACCATGAGGACATTAGGCCCAATGCAGATCATTCCACAGATGTCGCACTTGAGCTTCCCGTTTGGCAGCCGGGTGGCTCCTGTTGGCATGGCCTCAAGACTGGTAAGCTCCCTGTAGCCTCCGCCAGCCTCACTTCCCTGCTCTGGACCCCCCTCCTCCACACGCTCTCCTCTCTCCTCCTCAGGACCACGACCAGGCTCATCATCACTGTACAGCTCCACTTTAATTGAGTTGGCTAGACAGGCACAAGGAGTCAAAGGATTCGAATGAGAAATATTGCAAAATAAACTATTGCAAAACTTCAAGATAAAAGAAAAGGAGATGCATACTGAAGATGACAACATTGAGTTAGCAGAAGAGAGTCTTTTTAAGTGATGGGTTTCTATGATTCAAATGTAATGAACTTAATTTCAAACTGACCACTGAGGGAGCGACTAGGAGAGGTCTGCTGGCTGTTGGGGGTGCTTGCTGTTGGACCTCCAAGGGCCCCAGGAAACTCCCTTTCCATTGAGGAATCTCCACTTGCTGTAGTTAAACAAAAGTTACACAAAGTTAAACGAAAGTAATTTCGGAAAGTCACTTCAGTGATATGTCACCTTTAAAAGATCAGTATATCAGTCAAGAAATAATCCAAGTTCTCTTCATAGGCTCATACCTGATAAGTAGGACCGGCCATTGCAGTCATCAACATCCATACTCACACAAGCTGAATATTGAAATAGCACAATTATTTCAGATGAGGAGATAAATATCAACAGAATTGTCTCTCTTTCCCTCTCGCGCACACCCCAACCACGACACCACCATTAATATTACAGAAAAATACAGAGATAATTCCGTGGAGGGTTCCAATTTAACGTCAGACCGAAAAGCCTTTAGCAACTGATGGCAGTAAAAGCAAACATACGACATACTTTAAGAGATCCAGCTGGCCAGATTAGCCGCTAACGTTATAGTACTCTGTTAGAGTTAACAAGCTAATTGGTTAGTCATCTAGAACAAATAACTTCACTTCTATTAAACATTAGACAATGCTTACAGCAAACTATTAGCTAACTAACATTTAACATTCGATGCAATCCAAATGGGGCAATGATTCTGAAACTGTGGCATTAGTTAGCTAATGAATAAAGTTAGCTACTCCGTTACCAGACATGAACAGCTAACGCTAACCCTGGCAGCTGCAGATCAGCTGGTTCTGTTGGTGTTATATTGGCTAATGACAACATTTGTAAAATAGGCTAATGTAGTGTTAGGAGTTGAGGCTCAATCGACACATAAAAACTGGGCAAACAAAGCGTTCACGTTTCCACAGTTAGTGATCTGACGGCTGGCATAAAGCTAATGTTCTTAACGTTACCGGTCGGCCTGCACGTCTTGTGTTATGCTAGCTTACTGCAGGTGATGCAAATTAACGTTAGCCAAGTTGGCTAACACAAACATTAAAACAGTTTAACATTGCCAACAGCTTACTGTAAACTGCATGGAACAAAGTTAAGTAACGCAAGTAGTGACGCAAGGTAGCTAACTTTCACTTGTAACGTTAACTACCTAACTAAACCGAACATCCAGTCGCAGTATCCCCATTTTGTTTAGCACGACAAACTAGCGTTTACTAGCTAGCTAGCCACCACCAATGTTTCCAACACGGTTGCTATGGCACCCAATGCCTCCCAAAAATGCTAAGGCTGACAAGCTACATACCTAGCGTTAGTTAGCTAGCTAACTCTCGTTGATATCTTTGAACTAACTTAAAAAAAACTTTATAGTGCCAGTCACTTGTGGAACATATTCCAACATGCCCACTTCTCCCAAGTAACTTTAATATTACCTATTCCTGTCGGGGCTGTTTCAATTTACTTATTGGTTTTTTTTTCATCAGCTTGTTTTCCCTTATGACGACAGCATCTCCCGGCAGCATTTACCTCAAATTTTAAACAATTTCCGGTCCTTTTAGAACCCATTAAATCCGTTTGAAGTCAAATTACAGTATGCCCTTATAAAGCCCGAATACAGCTTTTTTTTATTGTCACTGACTCAGCTGACAATTACTCACAACACACACACACGCACACACGCACACACACACACACACACACACACACACACTTAAGCAACAGTGTCTTTTCGTTGACCGTGAGATTAGTTGAAAGTGATCTAACATAAACTTAAAAATTTACCGAATAGGAGGGGAAGAACATGGCCACTTTGCAAGGAATTCCAAAGTTTTAAACTTAAACTCTTAGTGCACAGTGGAGAGTCAATTACATGGGTACCTGGGCTTCAAGTACACTAACAAGTAAGCACTTGAGTTGGGAGTAAGGATTATGGATGATGCCTATGGAGTGGTTTTTACCACCTTTCCTGTGAGGTTACTATCCCTGCATTCCAATTGTGTAATAGGTACCTGCATTGAGACTTAGCAGGGTATGCAACATTTTTTTAAATTTCTTTTCTGTCATATATATCTGACAAGGGACCCCTTTACTAGGTATTCCCAAAGTGTACATAGCATGGCAACATCAGATTATATGGAGACAAAACCATTCCCTAAATTCTTTGCATTTGCCTACAGAAGCTCATGCAAGCTATCAACTCAGGCTATGCTCCGTTCCAAAGGGGTCATCCCTATAAATCCTGCTGTCTACTCAGGCACCTGCTCAGTTAGTTCACACAAATGCCCTTTTCCATAGCCAAAGAAATTCAGGAACTTTCCACAAAAGGAGCTGGTTGGAATCTCTGTCAATTCAGAGATGGGTTCATCTTTCTTTTTCCACTGTACTTCAAGAACCACGAAGGCTGGGAAAAGCATTGGGAAAGCATTGGGAAAAGCATTGAAAAGACATTTACACTGCTTACATAATTGTGCATGTGACGCTGTGCACTGTGAACAACAAAGTGGCAAACATGGAAGAAGTTGTAGCCATAATCTTGTTCTTCATTATTTTTCACTCTTATGTGAATATGAGATATGCACTGATATGCAGCCAGAGACGGGAAGAGTTTAAATTGGTTGTGATTTTTAAAAATTGTGGTTGTAGCTAGATAAAGGTAGATGAGATGACATTTGTTTTACCAGTCACAATTGAAAACGCTGATACCTCTGACTGAGGGTTCCTGGAACTCAGGTTCATAGGTTTTGTAGCACCTGATCTGCACCAAAATGTACTTCCAAGAACTATATGCAGAACTATTCCGTTGGTATTGGAAACACTTGAAGAATCTGTGAACTCAGCTTGATGGCGTAACTTGCCACAGCATGTTCCAGCAGTCGAGAAGGGGCAAAAGTGGTCATGTTCTTCCTCTTCTCCTACATGTCAGTTTGGAATCACTGACATGAGTTAATGACTGAGAGAAAGTCAATGAAACCAGTGGATAGATAGAGACATTCCAAACTCCTCTATTACTAATAGCTGAGTAAGACTTGCAACATTGGTTTACTGGTGTTCTTGTTGTTGTTGTATGTAAGACCTAGGGGTGTAAAAGGAGTGCATGGAAAGGGAAGTTTGGATGGAGGGATAGTAGAATTGGTGATTGCAAAATAACTATTTGAACTATTGTAAAGGGACATGTTTTTGACTTTATTATTATTAGCAATATACCGTCATTCTGTGTACAGTTCTTTGTACATTTTCCAAAGACTTTGAAACTAAAATTGCAAACTTTGCAAACAACACTTTCTTAGGAAAAGAAATCCTACTGTTGTGGGCAATATACTCTCCTTGAGCATTTTAGCAGTTATGACACATAGATTGGATGTGTCTATATTTTTCTCTATTGGCACAATCCACAATCCCTCTGTTGATTGAAATATGTTTCCTTTTCATTTTACCACACGGCTATAATTTCTCTGACTTCAGGAAATATAAAGAAATAAAATATCCTATTTAAGGATAATCACACATCCTAGCTGTATTGAAACCATCTTCATTTGGAATAAAGCGTATCCTGAAATCTGAGCTATGAACAAAGCACCTTACAATATGGTAAACTTGAAAATACCTGTATGGTATGAACTTCAATGAGTTTCTACTTGCAAATGTTTTTTAACTGTTCCCTGCTCAGCTGATTACTCCCTATGTCGTATAACTGCATCCAGTGTTCACTGTTATTGTTGGGAGATTCTGTGATGTAAATCCCCATATTCCTCTTAACAATATTTTCCCTATAAGCTAGCTGTAAAGGTTCTTGACATTTCTCTCCTTTTATCTTCCCGTTTGAAATTTAGCTTAGTGACTTTGGACTTCTTGGACGTACACCTACTGATGCTACTTACTCAACCTTCGCCCATGCCACTCTCCCCTCCAAGTTACTTGCAGATACGACGGAAGGAAAGGAAATGAAAAGTAATAAAACCGCGAAGAGTGACCTCTACTGTACAAAGCATCCAGCACGCAAGTCCATGTCAGCTGTGACGTATAGGCTGGTTTTACGACGGTGTGCTTACACAATGTCAGTTTCCGTCAGTGTGACTTGCGAAGCGTAACCGCGGTGAATAAGCCTTTTTTGTATTCAATTTCAGTACAAAGAGCTATTTCATCATCGCAAACTAATGATCGACATCGATTAATATATTAGGAGCCGTTAAGTACCAAGTATCGAACGAAGTACAGGTTGTACTTGGTTTAGTTGAAGTGAGAAGCTGTAACTTGAGGCCCAGAGGAGTAAAGCGGCGGCTCCGAAAAGTTTGTTGTTGTCACGTGACGTGAGACGAATGTGGCGATAAAAGTTTTCTTTTGACGTTAAAATCAGTCGGAACACTTAATTTTAAAACATATATTGATATCTACGTTACTGTCAACACAATGCCTCAACCAAAATACCGAAAGATTGCTGTGATAGGTTACAGGTCTGTAGGTGAGTGTACACGGGTTTGCGTTTAGCTAACGTTAGCTAGCAGGCTAACGCTTTGTTTTCCTCTTGAAGGTCTCTGCATGGCATCAAGGATGCTAACACTTTGTTTTCCTCTTGAATGTCTGCATGGCATCAATGATGCGAGCGGTTTGTTTTCCTCTTGAATGTCTCTGCATGGCATCAATGATGCGAGCGGTTTGTTTTGCTAAACATGGTTTGCTTTACTTACATTTTTCAAAACGTTGTTGGCTAACCATTATAAACCTTCACTTTGATTGCCAGCTCTACTCATATGTCACTAAAATATAGAATGTTATGTGACTATAATCCTAATTAGTTGCTCTCAACCCAAAATGTGCCAGGCACGCTATCAGGACAGGTGATGCGGCAGCTTATATCCTTAAGTTGTTTGCATTTTAATCACCATATCACAAAACTGGTGCAGTCATGCTTCTTTCATCTTGGGTCCAAGATCCGCTCTGTTCTGTCATTCCAAGACACTGAGAAAGTTATTTATGCCTTTGTCACATCCCGTTTAGACTATTGTAATGCTTCATGTACTTGTGTATCTCAGCCCATAAGTCGGCTTGTTCAAAATTCTCCCGCCAGACTTCTGACTATGACTCTTTACACCAGCTCCCCGTATGTTTTAGAATCGATTTTATCAAATTATTGTAATCACTTATAGGGCTTTGCATGGCAGAGCTCTTTATATTGTTGATATCTGAAAATCCTACCACACCTCACGGTCCCTTCGATCACCAGACCAAGGTCTTTTAGCTGGCCCTTGGTCTAATCTCAGATCTAAAGGTGACCAAGCATTTGCGGCCATGGCCCCTAAACTGTGGAATAGTTTACTTTTTTATATAAGAATGGCTGAATCTGTTGATGTTTTTAAATCTCGATTTAAAAACTCACCTGTACAGCTTTGCTTTTCCATCTTTTTAACCTTTTTTACACTGCCTTTGTATATGAGTTAAAGATATGTGTTGCAGAGGACGATTCCTATCAATAGGCACTGTTGGAAGTACTGTTAAAAAAACGGTCATGTGTGTGTTTTTGCCCTGAACAGGAAAGTCATCTCTTACAATACAGTTTGTGGAAGGACAATTCGTTGACTCGTATGACCCCACCATTGAAAATAGTAGGTATCATGTAGATGTTTATGAGATTTTGCAATTCAGAGAATTGCAATTCAGAAAATGTATTTTGCAAACATTTGCATAACCAATTAATTATACTCCCCAGCTTTCAACAAAATGGTCTCTGTCAATGGTCAAGACTTCAATCTTCAGTTGGTTGACACAGCTGGACAAGTAAGGATTTTGCAGACAGCATACAATGCCTGGTTTAAGTGGCAAAGTCATTGAGGAAATTGCAACTGTATTGGTTGTTTTATAGAGAGACAGACACTTATTCTGTCAGACCAAAAATCACATTTGTATATTATGTGTAACATCTGTTTGCCAAGTTGTCTATGTAAACAGAGAGACTCTTATTTTCTAGAATCTTTGTTCTTGTACATGTGACCCTATATGAGTAGCAACTGATATTTGGTCACATCCTAACCTCTAATTACTGTCCTCCCATCTATCACTGTAGGATGAGTACTCAATTTTTCCTCAGTCCCACTCAATGGACATCCATGGGTATGTTCTAGTCTACTCGGTGACCTCCATGAAAAGGTGAGTGAATGGTTTTCTTCATGTGTCAAACGTTTGAGTAATGTCACATAGCCTGTGACAGAGGTTAGATTATTTGGAAAAACAGATCTTAAGAGTGGACAACACTTTATTGAATCTATATTTATTATACCTTTATGTCACTATATCTCTCCAGTTTTGAAGTTGTGCAGGTTCTACATGACAAGCTACTAGATATGGTTGGAAAGATACAGTAAGTCTACCTTAATTATCAAAGTGTGATGGTTCAAAAATTGTGTTTCTGTCTGTTTTGCAAGCAATTGTTTTTTGCAATATGGATGTTTCTTCAATAAGGATGTTTTTTTCTTAGGGTTCCAACTGTTCTTGTTGGGAACAAAAAAGATCTCCACATGGAAAGGTAATCATGATGTAAAGGCTTGGGAACGTATGATAAACATTTTATTGTCATCATTTTTATTACTCATACAAATACCTGTACACACCCTTAAAGGCACAATCCGCAATTGTTTTTTAAGTGCTAAGCAATAACGGCTAAGCAAGGAATTACAACAACATTGTTGCTTTGGTTCGCCCGTTGCCTCAGTCAGCGTCAGGCATCTTTTGTTTAGTGAATTTCCACAGTAAATACAGAATAGTTCTGTGTGTTTGAGGTGCTTTTAAAAGTTTTCTGTTAGGCAAAATGCTTCCAAACAGCCACATCACACTGGAGATGCAAATGAGCTTGGTTATGCATGTATGGATGGGAATGAGAGGTGACAACTGGTAGTTGATGTTGAGTGATTAACTGTGCAACGCTTCCCAAACGTTCTGTTCCCCTTTAGAACAATGACGGTGTCAATACCACATGTAGAAGGATGCCGTTGAGTGTGGTTAATAAAAACTGCCTACATTGCTGCATTTGCTGACAGATCAAATCTTCCCCAGTTTCTTTCAGCAGACATTCACAAAACTTGAATGGCCGCTTCCATGTTTGTTTACATTGGAGATCGTGTTTACAACCACGTCATAGTTGAAAAATATGCATGTTTGTATGGACACAGAACATGAACTGACTACGGTTGTCAAGCCCAAAGATGCTAATGTGAACGTATTGTGCCCTTAAATATAAATATGTTAAAATGTGATTGTTGAGAATGGCTTAATTTGCCTCGACAATCAGAAGCACATACCATATGCTCAGAACATAAGTGTATATTAACAAAAAATATTGCTTTTGTTGCACGTCATCCCTTCTCCCTCCCATCTTTTTTCTTACTTGCCACTGTACTATGATAAATTAGAGAGGCATTACAAATATTTTTAAATTAAAAAAAAAAAGAAGAGTATCCTGACTTGGTGTGCAAGTGTAATATAAGAGGACAAATAAAGTCACGTTAAGCATCCATCTCTTCCCCAACCCAGGGTGATCAAACCAGAGGAGGGAAAAAAACTAGCTGATTCCTGGGGCGCTGCATTCATGGAGTCTTCAGCCAAGGAGAATGAGGTAATTATGGATATCTGTTTGCACACATCAACAAGTGCATGCTTAAAGGATAACACTGGCCATGGTCCATTTTCCCTTTTTCCCTTATGAAATTCCTGTTGTTTTTTTTGTGGTAAGACGTAGCTAGAGGGATGTCCTAGAAGTCTTAAATTTTGCCTATATGCCCTAAAATGAAATGGTTGTCATAACTAGCTTTTTATTATCAGTAGATCCGACTTGCCTCCTACAGTAATACTTATAATAAAAGTAAATACTAATAATAAAACTCGCTTTCTTAGCATCGTATTTTAATCCATTTCATAGGGACTACTTTCAGGTGGAAAAACTGTGCATCAAAAAAATGTATGCTCAGCCGAGCAAAAGTGTTGTATACGTACACGTCTCTGTCATGGATTACATTACTACATGTAGTTTGTAATCTCAGAAACTTGATTTTGATATTCTTTGGAGTTGAATGGAAGTAAATGGCATCTAGAGGTAGGGAAATGAGTCACATGATAAATGGTCCTCTGATAATGTCATATGAAAATTCCACAGGAAATTTAGGAGAAAGAGAGGACATGCTAGAAAATGGGCTAACATTCACCATGACTAGACTTATCCGTTAAGCAATAAGCAACACAAGGCCATGATTTACAGTGACTTTAGAACATCTAAGATGTGTCAGGCATGACGCAAAGTGCAGCTGGCTCATGGCTATTTTAAAACGGTGGTAACATCACTCAATTAAAGAGAATGCAAACATTCAATGCATTTCTTATTTCTGAATCAAGGATAATTTAATTATATTCATAATTAAGAAATGATGGAAAGTGGACAAGTATGTAATGATTTTAAGTCATGGCATTAATACTTAAATTAACAGTTATGAGGTCAAAGCTGTGTGTTGTATCTGGTATTCTACAAAAGTTTCAAATGTGACTAAGCCAATTACAACTAAGAACCCAAACCATGCATCTTATAAAAAGCATTCTGACACAGGCGCCATGCTCGGCTAATAATTCTCTTGTAATCCAGACTGCAGTGGAGGTTTTCAAGCGGATCATTTTGGAGATGGAGAAAGCTGATGGAAATGCACCTTCAGAGGAGAAGAAGTGCGCTGTGATGTAAAAGTGTATGACCAGGACATCAGTAAGCTCATTTGATGAAGACAGGAGGCACAACCTCACCAGCTCGCCAATCCTGACCTCCCCGGCACCAAGGAGCTGCAGTGGCAATCTGCTACTCCATTGTAATACCAGATTGATTTACATTGGCAGCCAATTGCTGAGGCAGCTGATAAATAAGGCCACTAATTCTAACTTCAAGAAGTTTCTATGAACAAGATTAATCTTAGTCTTAGAGAAAATGGCATCTTTAATGAAGAATTTACTTCAAAAAGGAGATGTAATCTAGGACTAGGCATAATCTATATGGTGACTTCGACCAAATGTATGGAAAACAAATAAGATTGCCAAATATATGAGCCCCAATTTATTGTAATGAAATGGATATATGAGTTTATATGGTAATAACATTTAGTCACATCGGAAGTTGTAGACATGATTGGCTTATGTCGCATAACTTATTGACTAGTGTAGTTGATGTACAGTAAGGGCTGATTAATGCATTATGCCTGAAACCTTTTCAAGGACATGTATTTTTCAGCCAACGTTCTCTGACAATGACAGAGAGCCACAGTTCACATTGCTTCAAATGTGGTGTTGGAACATCACTGTTATTCACAAATGTTGGATTTCCTTGAACATCCTGGAATGTGGTTTCTTTCACATAAGAAATTTCACTGTAATTTTACACATTTTTTCACTGTAATTTTCAACAACTCGGCTTTAGGTGCCTTTCACCTATGAACTGTAAACTGTGTCTTAATGACAGATAAATCTATTTGTATATTCCATGACACATTTTGATTTTTAAGCTCTTCTGCAAAGCAGATCGGTCCTCTTTACTTTCCTTTCTACAGTTTATTTTTCCCTCTAATTGACTGTAATAAAGCTGTTATCTGATGGAAAACTCTAGGGGAAATTTAGTATAGCATGGAATAGATAATGGATATTTACAAGTTGTGGCCTTTTGATACCATAGAAATAGAGTCTTAGGAACTGGTTTGATATTATTGATTAAAACTTGAAAGATGCAGGTTTGCTTTTCCCCTCAATATATTGGAGTATATGCATACAAGTACATAATGATTATGAAAATTGTTGAGTTGCAGGGTTTTTTTAAATTACATTTTAAAGCTGCAGAATACTTAAATATATCATGAGGGCTACCTAGTCAACTTTGTTATTTTAGAACGTATGATTTTGATTTCATGGTTGATACAAGTTTGATAAAACCAGGCCAGGGCAGCAAGAAACCCAATTAATTCATAGTTGAATTGCAATGAACTCTATCCGGCACTTGAGTCCTACAACAACCAGTTTTCTTAGCCGACGTAGCCTTACAAAGAAATTATAGACTATGGTTTTTATTCCCATTATTCTAATGTTCGACCCGTTGTGGTTATTTGTTATTTAGACTTTTGTATTGAGTGCTTCTCTGAGTCAATGGGTGACTGATGATGGTGGAAGAGAAGCTGGTGATGCTGTGTCTTGTGCCTTACAGTTCTTCAAACCCTTTTCCCATCTGCTCCCTTCATGACTCAAGGTGCTCTTAAGGGTTTTTTTTTTCCTTCTGTTGACTTGATCCCATGGGGAATCCTGGTGGTGTTGTGCACCTGAACACCAATACTCCCATGTTGGTCAATGTTAATTCAGAAATCTTGCTGTAAACAGTTTTGTATATAAATAAATCCTTTACTCCTTTGATGTGTAATGTTTTATTGTATGTTGTGGGCTGCATTTACTTAACTTGCTTTGGGGTTATTTTTACAGATATGATTAAAAAAAAGTCGTTTTAAAAAACTTTCAGCTGACATTTGCATTCAGATTTACATAAATCTATCAACCATTATCTTTGTAACTGACTGTTTTATAGCCATAGCAATAGACGTTTTCGTTTTACTCTTATCAAGCCACTGCCCTACATTTATTCCCATTCTGCAATATAGTCAGTGTATGACAGGTCAATTATATGTAGACGATTAGTTTTTATTACTTCAAATGCCACGTCAAATTAATTATTCGTCTCCCATAAAGTATACCTACAGAACTGAGTTTTGGATACGGCGTCATAATAAATTCATAGTAGCCTACAAGATACTACAGCACAAGGTTAACACAGCATTTGGGGGATTCCCAAACCGGTTCAATGTTGGTTGAGTTTGAGATCAAAGATGTTAGCGTGTAAATATCAAGATAGCTCAAACACCATTCGGTCTATGGAAACGTGTCCGCTACGGCGGAACCAAAAATAGGCAGGGCGGGAAAATCATTCGTACATGCATATAACTAACATTAAAATGTTCACGAATCCTCATGTTAGTCATTTAACAGGGTAGCCACAGATAATACGTACATCGGCTAATTTACGTAATAACCTCATGGAAATTAGTTACTGACATCGTACGGCACCATTATTGTGCAACACCAGGTCCGTACTACGAAAAGGAACATCTGCTATATAAGTAAAAAAAAAAAAGAAAGAAACGAATTTAACTACGCGTCTTTGTCTCATGCCGCTATCAGTAGCTTGCTAAGACCTTAAACATTACGCTGTTCGGCTACGTCAAATAAGCTCACTCGCAGAAAAATATATATTGGGCCGAATGCGAGGCACTCTCATTGACTCCCGGTGAAAAAGAAGCGACCCGGGATGAGAAGACCGGAAGGGGTGTCTCTCGCTTCATCCGTATGCTTTCTGTTGAGGTGTAACGTCAAACCTCGGGAAGATTAAAAAAAGGCAACATTTAATTTGTTGTCGGCAGAGCAGCGCTGCGAGGGTTTGTTATCACCTGTCGGGTTAGCTCGGACCCAGTGACATTGAAAGGTGTAACGGTGGATGGAATATGGAGTGTGTAAGTACCTTAGTTTAGGTAGCTTAGCAGAGTGTTGTCTACTCTAGCTGTCTATCTATTATGACTGAGACATCGCAGCAGGCTAGCAGTTAGCTAACTTTAATGCTTTGCACGATCCCAATGTGAAAATATTTCTGAAGCTAGCTAGCTACAGGGAAGGACACTTATTAGACCGCGGGTAATATAGCCAGTCAAATTCTATATAGTCAAATTCAGACTGACGTTAGCCACCTTGTGAAGGTGGCTAAAGTTAACGGAGATGATGTGTCGGCTGTAACGGAATAACGACGTCTCGCTTGGCAAATGCCAGCGCTATAAAGTTGAATTCCAGCTAGTTAGCAACTGTTACATTTAGTAGATACGCTAGCCAGTGTTTACAGTTTATTTTTCAAAGTCTAATAAGTCCACATCGATGGCGCATGTATGCTGTGTCCTTCCTTGGCTTGCTTTTTAACGTTAGTTGGATCTTCACTGATGGATCTTCACAATGCATAATGAAGCCTAACATAGATGGAATACTTTTGTTTCTTTTAAGTTATGCATAGGCCGCTTCCATCGTTCATTTCAACAACAGGGTTTTGATATCACAAGGTATTATGTGTTGATGTATACTGTACATAATATACGACTGTTTGATGTTACATTGAAACTCCTGGAATTGACAGTGACACTACCAACAAACAAACCTCAAGTTGCATCGTGCAACACTAGCGAACATTGACTTGAGCGTTCTAAGTAACACACACACACACACACACGTTGTTATTGCTCGTCAGTCATCATTCAGTTATTTACGTTTACAAACACCTATTTGAAGTTTCTCTCCTTTGCCGTTAACAGGACTATATAGGCATAGTCACAAAATGTCATTATTATTTTCTCAGTAAACATCAACTAATTGTTTTTCAATTTATGTTTTCTGTCATGCTGAAATAAGTTACAGCCTTAAGCTGGTTATACACATCTGTAGACCTAGCTATAGGTAATTAAAATACAGCCAAGGCTATTATATTTACTTAGCCATGTCATATGAGCATTTGTATTTATAGAAGCAGAGCAAACACTTGTACAATATTGGCAAGTTGCCTTAACCAACTAAAGGATAACCTTCATCTTTCAGATTCCAGCTGCTCTTGATGATTTGGAGGGCAAAAAAGACCCACTTATAGAAGGTTAGTGATTTATTTGCATTACTACTCCTGAGAAGCACATGGTGCTACATTAAAAAAAACAAAAGGCAACATTAATGCTAATTAATGGGCAGTTAACCTCACTAGTCTCACCTCGTTCCTCCAGACTCAGAACACAATGTGTACACCCGGTTTATGAAGTCTCATCGTTGCTATGACCTGGTACCTACAAGCTCCAAATTAGTGGTGTTTGATACATCACTTCAGGTAAAACAAAGGTTTAAATCTCTAGATTTGAATTCTGTTTCTCAGTAATTAATCTAGGCCAAATATATGAGTGTGAGTAATTATCTTTTAAACAGGTAAAGAAGGCATTTTTTGCACTTGTTTCCAATGGGGTGAGAGCAGCACCTCTGTGGGACAGTAAGAAGCAGTGCTTTGTTGGTAAGAAAATCACTTGCTTTTGCCTCGGTACCACGCTCTGTTTAAGAAGGCTAAAGTTAATAATGGACTGACAAGATGCTATTTATGCTGCTCTCCTGCAGGTATGCTAACCATCACTGACTTCATCAACATCCTACATCGCTACTACAAGTCTCCTTTGGTAAGAGGGTAGCCAGTGAATGGTTTTAGGCCTAGACCTTTTAGATAAAGTTCAAGGTATTAAATCTCAATTACACATCTGTAACATTTAGGTGTCATAGGCAGATTTAAGACAACAAGTTGCTGAATATGCACTCCTTTTGTATGAAAAGCTGATATTTATTGGTCTCTTAGTCTCTCTTTGTCCAGTGGTTAGTATTTTCTCCTTACTTTTTAGGTCCAGATATATGAGCTGGAAGAGCACAAAATTGAGACATGGAGAGGTGAGGATGTTCATTAAATGAATAATGCATCTTTGGTTATTTACTCTTAATTGTTTGAAGGCAAAATGTCATGTTTTCTTTTTTCTTTTAATTATAGAATTGTACCTTCAAGACTCCTTCAAACCCCTGGTCAGCATATCTCCCAATGCAAGGTAGTATTTGTTTTATTCAAACATCTTGCAACTTTGAAACTATAGTTTTACTGCCTAAACAACATGGTTCTCTCTTGATTTGTCTCCGTTGCAGTTTGTATGATGCGGTGTCATCTCTGTTGAAGAACAAAATCCACAGACTGCCTGTGATTGACCCCCTGACAGGGAACACCCTTTATATTCTCACCCACAAGAGGATCCTCAAGTTCCTCAAGCTTTTTGTGAGTCTTAGTGTTAGTGTTTTCCCTCCTCATCGCAGCTTGTTCTATTATCTTCTACTTGTTAGGTATTTCCGATTACCGATAGCTTTATGTCTTTATTGCTTTACATTGACATCCATTCCCATGTGATTTTATCCAAGTGTGTGTTTTCTGTTATTGTTCTCAGATATCAGAGATGCCAAAACCGGCTTTCTTAGGTCAAACCTTAGAGGAACTGAACATTGGAACATTCCAGAACATAGCTGTGGTGCGCTCGGACACACCCCTCTACACGGCACTGGGCATTTTTGTTGAGCAGAGGGTGTCAGCCCTGCCTGTTGTAGATGACAATGGTATGTGAGAAAAGGGAACTGACATCCCTGCTGATTTAGCACCTGTTTTATTTGGTGTGCTTATTACTTATGTGCTGTCTTCTTTCATGCAGGTCGAGTGGTGGACATTTACTCTAAATTTGATGTCATAGTAAGTATTTATTGATGTTTGAGGATATTAGCCTCCGTTTAGGTGAGCCATTAGCTAGGAAGCAACACAATGGGTAATGGTGTCAATAATTCCCTATGGATTTGTGTGGGCCTTTTGGGGAAAAAGGTTCACATGCAAAAAGTCTCACGGCCAAATCAAAATCAGGGTTGTATTGATTTCTCTAGCTTTCTGTGATATATCAAAAGAGAAAACTAATTTCTAATGAATGCCACTGTCATACTTACATTTAGAGGCATTCAGCTGAGGCTGTTGTCCAGATGCATTTCAATGCAACATTTGAAGATATTTTATTAATAGATCACCAAAATAAAACAAGCAAAATAAGTAGTGCAATGATCAGGGCCTTCATACCCATACACCATTCCTATGATCATATGGATGCTAGGAAAATAAAGGAAATAAGAGCTGAGGAGAGAGAGAGAGCATTTTACATATAGCATTTTTAATTAGAGCAATTTGTTTAGAACAGTGATTACAGGATATTGTATCATATTTTTAATTTAGTACGTATCATACTCTCTCAAACAAAGGTGCGATTAAATCATAGATAAAGTCCTAACATTTTTCTCTAAACAAAGCCCTGTATGTGTGCAGAACCTTGCAGCAGAGAAGACGTATAACAACCTAGATGTGACTGTGACCAAAGCCCTGCAGCACCGCTCTCAGTACTTTGAAGGAGTGCTGACCTGCCACAGACACGAGACACTGGAAGCCATTATCAACAGATTGGTGGAGGCTGAGGTAGGAGTGGGAGCTGTGGAGTATATCTGTTTGGCTTTATATTTCAGTGTGACGCATCCACCTATATGCATTTGCTTAGGGTTGTAGCAGAAATACCCATGCCTGATTTAAAAAAATAAAATAAAAATTTGTAGCTGTCGTAAAAACAATTCTAAGGGTTAACTGTTGATGGTCTTCCCTTATTGCCCCGCAGGTGCACAGGTTGGTGGTGGTGGATGAGCAGGAGGTGGTTAAGGGAATAGTCTCCCTCTCAGACATTCTGCAGGCACTGGTGCTCACTAATGGAGATGAGGGTAAGCACTTCTCTCTGAGCACTTTGATACAGATTAACCTTAAAACCCTCAAAGCTCTGAACATGCACATTCTAATGTTTTTAAGCAAAACTAAATAGACTATATAGGACCTATTTGAGTAAGATGATCAAAAGCCTTGTAAACAAGTAGATATCTGTCTAAGTGTGTTTATGGGGAAACTTGGAAGATTAATGTGATGATTTTGACCCTCAGGAACTGCTTGAGTGAAGACTTCGTAAAAAGGAGAGGCAGTACATTTTAGAAGAAAGGTCAGAGACCGGGGAGACAGAGGACAGTCGTATGAGAGGGGAATGTCAACAGCATATTATATTTCCCCATGTATTTCCCTATGTCCAGGCTTCCTAAATTTAACACATGAAGACTTTTCTCTCTTTCTCTCTCTCTCCCTCTTCGCAAAAAGACAAATTCCATTAACCGTTATCGATTCAGCAATATAGAAACACAGTAGCAAGGGACCTACAGGAAATCCTGTAAACCAAGCCAAATTCCAAGCCACCAAAAACCTCCAAGACAGGTGCGAGTGCACAAGAGACCCCAGAAGCGGAGCCGTAGTTGTTCAGGACGGCCCAGCCCCATTCTCTCCAGCCATCACTCCCGGCAAAACAATTACCACTGATTTCAACGTGTCATTTTATGTCACTAGACAGCTAAGAGGAAAGTGATTTACCAGCATTGCCTTGTCCAGGCAGCATTTATTTTTCCTTGTCATTCTACAGGGCTGAATTTTAGACACACCTCTATCTGATTCAAGGATTATGATAAGCACAGCGGAACTTGAAGAGTATGGTTGTGTTGCAGCTCAACATTCTCATGCGTGTCGTGATGTGATTCAGGCTTGTTAGACATCTGTCCGGTTGAGATCTAGTGTGCAGTATGACCTAAGGTAGCTAACATGGAATGGCTTTTAAAGCTATTGAGACAACCATGCTCTCTTGTTGAACTCTGAATGTCTTAGATGGATTTGCTTTTAGAGACCATAATTGTGCTGTATTAGTTGTTTTTTTTCCTCCATGCACAACCACTGGATATTTATCAATTTCCTATTCGTGATGTCTTCCTTGATCATGTATAAACTGTTTATTACTTTTACATTAGATCCAACGTTCATTAAATATTATGTCTCGGCAGCCACATACGAAGCCTATTGGAGGTTTCTGAAGTAAGAAACACACCCACACACCCAACAATGGTCAAATTAAATAGGTTGTGCTATGATTTATTTGTTAAAACCCCCCAATTTTCTAAATTCTATTTTTGGTTTGTAATTTTAGATGTCAGTTACATTCGATAATGACAAATCATGGAGTCAAATCAAGTTTTACTTTGCAGTGCTTATTCTTCTATTCATTATGTTTGGGTTGCTATCGAAATTACTACATACCAGCCCCTCCTTTCCGTTTTCCCAGTGTATGCCAATCTTGAAAGGCAACTTCCTATGACTGCACATTTCCTGTTTTGGTTCTTGAAATTTACTTCTATCATTGGTGTGATGATGTAAGTGTGTTCATCTGTATGTAAATGCACATCTTTTCTACTAATCTGAATTGAGATTCTAATTTAAAGGGATGAGCAATAAATAAACTATATCTTTGTTTTGAGATTCTTTCAATTACATCAGTTAAGTATGTGCATTTAGACATTTTTGGACAGTAGTTTGATGCAATATGCACCTGTGAATAGGTCATCATAAACCGTGGAGCTTGAGGTGACCTACTTTAAAAGTGATTGCAGACTCAACTATGAATGTTTCAGAAACTATTAGCATCACTGAACACTACTAGGAATTTGGGGTTCTCAAAGAATGACCAGCAATGATAAGTAATCTTCCCTAAACAAAATAAAACAGACAAGTCATAGGAAAGGAACTGTATTTATTACTTTATGCTATAAGTTATTTACATGATTTGCTTGAAGTCCTGCAGGGTTGTTGTTTTTTTACATGGATACATGTCTGGACAGAGACCTGGGAGTTCTCACTATTACTTAAAATGAAACCCCATAGTTCATCTTCATTCAAAGGTGTACTCGAGACAAGATATCAAAAGTAGATCATAAACAGGCATCTTTTTTCATTGGTCAATATTATGTTATAGTTTGACATTAATACAACTTGGTTCTGACTTAACATTCACCGATCCACAAAACAAAAGCACTCCCAGGCCTCAGTCTTTCCTGCCAAAAACAATAGCAATAAGTGCGGTCACTATGTGCCTGTGGACATCCTCCTTAGACTTGGTGTACAAATAAACAACATACAGTGCAGGTGAGCATTAGAGTCAACATGAAATGAATACTAGTCAAACACAGTTCATGTGAGACAGCATTGAGATGTTTCAGTAGTAATTAGGTTTCACCACTAGGGTTACATTTTGTGCTACACAAACATACAGTATTTTCCCAAGATCCTTGAGAAATGTCAGATCCTCTTACAATCTTCAATCAGTATTCCATGTTCCAGGGCACTACAACTGACAGGCATGATCTGTATAAACAAATCTCACTTTTCGGTGATGTGATCTTTAATAAACACTGGAAACCATGGCCAGAGCTAATGCTGAGAACACAATTTGGTTCTGGTGCTGTGAGGTAAATAGAGAACAAATGGCCTTTCACGCTTTCATAGGGACTCACAGCCAACAGACATTTAATAAATAACATGGGAAAGACTTTACATCAGCAGTACCTTTTTTCAGTTAGCATACAACTGAAGACAACAGTGCACCAGATTCCTTAAAAGAAAACATAAAAAAATATTGTGGAGAGAACAAGCTACAGACAATGACTTCTGATAAAGTCAGCTTACATTATACAAACCATTAACAATTTGCATATTTGAGAGGTATTGTGTGGCAAGCGGAATAGTAGCTTTGAGGGAAATATTGATTGAGAACAAAAACTATTCTACAGTCAAATACTGTTGTCAAAGTCCATAAGCAACAAAATGTCTTGTAGTGATTAAATATAGTGGTGTTGCTTTGGAGGTCAGAAAGTACATTTTTACATGATTTGATTAATGACAGTAGAACAGAATCTTTTCATTTTCTTCCCAGCAAGGAAGTTGCACGTATAAAAGATTAAACCACCTAAACCACAATCTAAATATCAAAGTAAAACCAAATCAAAAATGGAATATATACATAGTCTCAGCTTAAAAAAGTTATTTTATGTACAGTAGTTATACTTGGCCAGGGAGAATGTACCCTGAGGGGAAAACAACATTGGATGTGCTGTGACAATATAAAAATATTCAACATAACTAACATTGCGATTCCTGGAGTGAGCATTAACAAAATTGCAAAAATGCAAATTAATACACATAATTAGGGCCATCACTGGGTTTGATCATTTTCTGCCTTCTGTTTTGGGTATCATATAAGCAGCAGTGGCTGTGGCAGACGGGAACTTGCGTACTCTCTACCTACTGAGTGCTCGCTGATTTGAATAAATGAACTTCACTGTGACAGTGAATGTTCACTGTCACATTGGCAAGAATGCTGTGAACCTTTCTATGGGCCAATCAAGAGTGTCAGCTGACAATTTGAAGAAGCCATATTGTGCCATTGGCATGCCAATAAGCAGCTGTTGCTATATCTAGTACATCAGCTTAGCGAAATGTATAACCATGAATTCCATTTTGCAAAAGCTCACGTCTATTTTCGTTTGGTTATTAGTTCTAAAAAGTTTGTAGATCAGTAACCGCACTGATGACCTGAGGGTCACAACTGCTAATGGTAAGAGATCTGGGCATGAGGTCAAAACGCTTATCGTTTCCCAAAGTGCCACAATGCTCCAGTGATTGTGAAGGTTCTAACCCTGGCAGTGCATAGGCCTGAGTACACCGTGTTGACAGTCCTAGGTCAGCATTTACACTGACTGGCTTAAATGCCTTAATGCTTACACGATAATCAACATACAATGAAGAAGCACAATGTTGTTTTGCAGAACTAGATCAAAATCTTTTTGGCTTGAGAGATTTTCATAGATGTGACTGTGTGCTGTAGGTGAGGAACCTACATGATATAAATAAGATACATAAGATCTACTCAATTTAAATAAAGACAGAATAAGTTAAAGTAATGAGTTAAAACTCTCCCAACAACTTAAAACATACGACAACAAGAAGGTTACATTTTAAGCTAGTGTGATCAAAAAAGGACATTAAGGAAAAGGTCAGCGATTGATTAAAAAAAAAAAAGTTCAGTTGTTAATTACATATCCCCTTGCTAATGGCATACCTGTATACAGTTAAGTTCTGCCAAAGAGGGAAACTTGGTCATTGTCAGGGAGTCTGCAGCCTTGGTAGTAGGATGTTTGAAGAGGAAAAAGGGTCTGCAGGGACAGGGTCTAGGAGGACGAGACAGGAAAGGTATTCTCAGTAGTTTGGCTGGGGAAGCGAGGTAGGGTTTGTAGAAACTCGGGTGACTTCAAAACTGGCAGGAGTGCTTACGGGTTATTATTATTTTATTTTTTTTACAAATTGCTTTCATTGCTTGCTCTCTACTGTTTTCCTCTTTTAGTTTGTGCGGTTTTTTTTTTAAGAGGCCTTGTCCTCAACGCTCGATGTTCACCAGTCTGAGACAGGGTGGTCCTCAGCGCTCCGCTCACTTAGCTCAGACTTTAATGTCCTCTTGAACGCTGAGCTGGGACAGGGTCTTTTTGATTCGAAGGGCTGTCAAGCGGGCAGCACCATTGGCATACCAACACTCCCTCATAATCTTGCCCATAACCCGCAGGGCCTGGAAGAGCAGGAGGAGAATGGGAAAGAAAGAATGGGAGTTTACAATACAATACAATACAATAATATAATATATATTTGAAAATATGCTGCAGACACAATATGCCCAATGTTTCAATTTTCATCAATCCATCAAATATTCATACCTCATAACTCTGCCACCAATTAGGGACATTGGGTCGAAGTTTTTGGTCACACACCACCTTTCTCATCTCCTCTATGGAGGGGTCAGAAGGAACCAGGTCATAGTAGGGCAGCTGGTACTCTTCGTGGATGCCTGAGAGGACAGGGAAACGTCAAGGACGGATCAGTACTGTGCCCCCAGTTGCTAACAACAAGGAAAAGCAACACGGCTCGAGTTGGCAGGACAAAACAGACAGTCTGACCTCCACTGTTACAGCGGCGTGCAATCTCCCAGTAGACCAGCCCCAAAGCGTAGATATCAGCGCATTTAAACGAGTCAAAGTGTCTCATGTTGATACTCTCGTCCAGAACCTCCGGGGCCATGTACCTGAGTGTCGTAAAGCCATACCAATTTGTAACATACCAATTTGTAACAATAAGGACTCTAAGATATCTCTGGCAAGTAAGGTCTGCAAAAAGTATTTGTGTACACAGACCTCTTAGTGCCCACCCTTTGATTGGGGGCAATGTCTATGGTGTCTGTGGCAGACTCATGGCGGACTGCTAAACCCAGGTCGGCGATGGCACAGGTGCAGTTTTTCTTTACTAGGATGTTTTTAGACTTGAGATCTCGATGGGCAATGCCTGGCTTTCCTACAGAGAGAGAGAGAGAGAGAGAGAGAGAGAGAGAGAGAGAGAGAGAGAGA
>OMKK01076936.1:26713-38020 GCA_900302305.1 Polymixia japonica
AAAGTCTTAAGTCTAAGACAATTAATGATTAACATGTCTGTGTGAACTCTGACCATGTGTGAACTCTGACCATGTGTTTGTGCAAAACAAGAAACTGATGTGCTACGTAATTTCCTTTCTTAGGGCATGCAAAGTAATGTAAACCTTCACCTCAACTTAATGGAAAAAAGGCTCAAAATGCGGTACTTCCATAACTGGTTGCTCTCAAGATGCTGATACTAAGTATTTGTTCTGCACTGTAGGAGAGATGTAAGGTAGTCAGATCATTTCTGCAGTCGTGCGTTGATAATAACAATAGACAGCACTTCCCTCTCCGTGTAGCAAGAGGTGACCAACCTAACTTTTGATTTAATTCGCCACGATGGGCGCAGAATTTAGGACCTTTAGTAAAACAGTGGATGCAGTAATAAACATTCAAAAGGTTTTAAAGCAGCAAATACTGGATGCATATAAATCAGCAATCGTCAACTGGTGGCTTGCGGGCCACTTGCAGTCCCAGTGCCCATTTTGTTGTTTAAACCAGTATGTTTAAACCATATCAAATAAAAATCTTTCTGGCTACAATGTCTTGTAAACAAAATCTATTCATCCAAAAATTCCACTTAATAAATTTGTTTTGTCAAAAGTCTGCCAATCAAAAATGTAAATCTTTAAATACATTTTGTATGAAAATCTAAGCACACATGGGTGATGATTTATTCCTCAACTCGGATAAGGTAAGAGGCCTGTGCTTGGACTGGATGCACAAGCTACTGAACCGCCATCCATGTGACTATGTGAACAACCAAACATGACCAAACAACAGATAATTAAGTGGTATTCCATCAAACCTAGAATTAGGTGTCATGATGATAATGAGATGCTGGCTCAAGTGCTTGGTGAAGTTTGGATATTTTTTACGCTGTTCGTATTTCCAAAACCATGCAACTGTCTTCTATTAACATTTTTTTATTGCGTTGATCAACAACCGAGTTATAAAGTGCTACAAGTCAAAACAGCGTTCAAAGCATCCATTCTATTTTCACCTTAGACAGGAGTTTGACTGACTTTTTCTTAGCTCAGTTTACTTTTTAATTATCTTCTGTATTCCAACATGATATATAAAAGACAGATTAGACTGTGGGAAGCTCATTTATACCTATCCTATACTTGGAAATCTTTGATCAACTGGGATGAAAAGTATGCTAAAATGAGGTGTCAGTGAATTGAATGGACTGGACAGGATGATGTCTTGCATCTCAAGCAGACAACCCTTTAACCATTACAGGATATCTTGACAAACTGAAATGATTTAATACTTGAACAGGTTTCCATGCTATTTTGGATTTTTAATTTGGGACAATTCACACTCACTTTGGAACGATGACAATCATATTGGGATGGCAGCGAAGTTTAGCATAGCTTGAAGCTACTTATTTTCAGAAATTCCTGCCAAAACCATGTGATCATTCCTAATTTACTCTAACCTCTAGGAACGCCGGGGACAAAAACCTTGTGGGAAACTGCCTGTGTGTATAAAATGACCATGAAATCATGTTAACAAGGTCAGTTAGGGCCTTAAAGGCTACGAAGATGACTTTCATTTTGTGCTTCCACTGCCAACAGAAAAGTCATTTCCCATAACTCTCTAACCTCTGTCTCTTATCTGACATAGAGCAACTAAGTTTAAATGAACTTTGAAGCTTAACAAAGGTTGGTGAGAAACCGATGCAGGGAGCAGTTTACAGGAGATGGGTGCTTGATGCGGTTCATTATTTGCATATTCTTCTGATGAGTCACTGTTTTTAGTAAAGTGACTGATGTATATCTCATACTAATTAACTCAAACCCAAACACATGGCAGAATGGAAATGCGGTTGTAGTTTTTCCATTTCCACTTTGAAGCGCGGCCTTCCCTACGTTCACAGTTTATAGAGCTGGAAAGTAATAAACTGCTTAAAGAAATAAGAGTAGACATGCACTATTATAAAATGCACTACTGTACACATGCAAGTCTATACAAATGCACGCATGAGCGCACGCACACAAACACACACACACACACAACCTTGAGTTCCTAGAATCTCCATGTGCAGATGTGCGAGTCCGCTGGCAGCAGACAGTGCCAGTTTGATCATGCCTTCAATGGTGACAGAGTAGCGGTTCAGGTAGTCAAACAGAGAGCCATGCTCGTGGTAGTCGGACACCAACCACAGCTGGGTCCATGTGCCATTATCTTAGCAAGAGACAGAAAAGGGGAGAAAGAGATAAAGCATGGGCAGGGAAAATTAGTTGAGACATAAAAAGAGGCAAATCAATCACAAACAACCATTTTCTTGAATACTTATAGATCCATACATTAGTGAGGGGAGATGTGTTGAGGTGTTACCTTTGTTGTCGGCAGCTATGAAGCCCAGGATGTTCTCATGGCGGAGCATGATGGTCTGGTAGATTTCAGCCTCACGGAACCAGGAGCGCTCTTCTCTGGATGAGAAGATCTTGACTGCTACGTCCCCTCCCCTCCAGCGACCCCGCCACACTTCCCCAAAACGCCCCTTCCCAATGATCTCTTGCAGCACAATGGTCCTGGCCACAGTCCGCTGTACAAACAGAGGCAGACCTGCTCAGAGAGCAAAGACAGTCAAAAAAACGGTCAGTCATGATCAGTCCATTAATAACTTCAGTCTAAAGAGGCCAACATCACTGTAAACAACAGTGTTGGGCCGCTGCCATATTATGGTGCTGTGCACTTACCAGAGCCTGAGCCAGAGGTGGACAGATCGTAAATGAGGTCCTGTAGGGTCTTGTCCTTGGCCAGGTAGAGGTGGTCACAGGAAGGGTCCTCCACCTGCAGCCTTTGTCTGTGGCTGTAGGCCCTCTGGTGGTACTGGAACAGGAACATGCCCACCATCAGCAGTAAACACAGCAGGAACACTGGCCCAGCAATCACAGCCACCAGTTCCACTGGACCCCACGTCCCCAGTGTCCCATGGCCTCCCTCAACGCTTGATCGAGGTGTCACTGGGAGGAGGAGAGAAAAGTCGAGAATCGCGCAGGTGAACGACTGGCTATGCTGACACAGGATCGGCACTTAAAAATACTGCAGCTGGTCCCAGCTAAAGGAAATCTAGTGCCACACTGGAATCAAGACCACCAAAGTTCCACCTTATTGTCTTGTAACTTTGTCATTGTTGCCTTGCCCTTACTCTGCCTTAAATATACGACCCTCAAGTAATAGACAGGATTCTTTTTTATTTTGTATTTGTCCAGTGTGCTAGAGTGGATTAAGTGTGTATGACTGTGTCACCCAGAGTTCTCACCAGACGGTACTTTGAGGTCAATCCTGTTGCAGTAATCAGTATAACAGCAGTGTGTGTTGAGTAGGCCCTCTGCACTGAGGCAGTAGAATGGTTGTCCAGGGGGTATCAGTTTGTCCCGTGTGATGCAGGTGCGAATGTGCTGCTCCTGGCCAGCGATGAAGGAAGTGGAGGCCATGCAGGCCCCATCCGTCTCGCACAGCGAGCCGGTCTTCCTACACTGGGCGGTGGTGCAGTTACACCATAGAGCTGCAGAGAGAAAGGAAACAATCCCCATAACACACTACATTTAACTTTTCTCTGAAAGAACAGCAAATGTGCAACAATTGTGGCATTTATTGAAAAACCAAATAGCTTGACCAACTAGTCCCCCCCCAAATATTGAGGAACTTGAATTCCATGCCCAGTAGAGGGCAATCGCAGACAACAGCATAGACAGTAGCCTCTTATAGAAATCTACAGGCCTACAAAAAATATACAGCCCTACATTTAGACTAAACTTTTAAAGGTCAATAATTATTAGTGAAAAAAAAGGAAAGAACTCCCCATACTGTTTGTTAACCCTTTAGTTTATACCATTACTTGCCACGTAAAGGGACTGGGGCAGACTTTCTAGAATAAAATCCTAGATTAGCTACTTGACAACGGTGGGGGACTAAGAACCCCTGAAGTTTTTACTTGTGGGATGTTAAGAGATTAGCTGGAGCCAAGTCATGTAAAAGAGGAGGGGGGTGTCTAGCGGCCAGGGGGTAGCAAGGATGTGGTCCATTTATTCATACTTGGCTCAACTCAGCTGTGGGGGGTGAGGTGCGGTAGGGTGGGGGTTTTATGTGAGGGAATAAAGTAATGGGGATTTTGCACGACCAGGTGTCACTGTCATTAAAGTAAGTGTAGGCTGAGACTTCTCCTGTGAAATGTGGAATGACGTTATCAAGGCACGGACATTGTGTGTAATGGTGAAAAAGCAGTGCTCTATTCTCATTGGTAAATAGACTCTATATAAACTTCTGTTAAGCTTCTGTTGCACTATGTTTTTCACTGAATGTGAAAAAACACACAGATCCCTCAGACATTTAAGTTGAGGTTTTTCTTTCACGCAAATAAAAACACTTCCAGTATTAACACAAAAGAAAAAATATATTTCTACACATATGGAACAAAACGAAGAACACAAAATATACCTATTCAGGACCTAACTGGAAGGACAGATTTCAAGTATTTAAATGTAGCAAAAACCTGTAAGGCAAAAATACCAAACTGCTACATAGTCAACTGGTTAGTGTAGTTATGTGCTAAGTTACGATGAGGTGGAAGGAGATCCACTCACAGCAGTACCATTTAGTCACTAGCCACAGCTTTTGTTTTTCTACTGATATACATAGGTTGTGCCTCAGTTCAAAATTGCAAGAAAGGGAACTGCAGCCTCATCTTTGTCAATGGTGGAAAATATAGACATGACATCTCTGAGGTAGTGACTCACAGAGTCCACCCAGTATGTTTCCAGGAAAGAAATAAAGAAGTTAACTGGTGACTAAACATTAAAATCAATTTTCAAAACCAATCAAGGCAATAAAGAGAAGAGATAATCCTGGGTTATGGATGTAAATTATTAAAAAAAACCTAACATAATAAAACAAAATCATTGTAATTCATTTTTTAATATTGGGAGCCACAAGAAGGAAATGTGTTTGAGAACACATTGCTAAACATTGGCCCTGGCCCACAAATCAAATGATCAGAGAGAATCTGTCATTATAATTAAACAGAACATATCCTAAGCCTCTTAGCACTGCCTGCATTTCTTTAATTTGCAAGTACTGTCAAAGACATTATTTTGAACCACAAATTATGTAGAAATGTCATACTGCAATTGCAATATTCAGGAAGGAAAACTATATACGCAGCCCTTATCACAATTATTCCAGGTAATTTTTGTTAGTTACAATTTTTACTACCTATAATTATAATAGTGTTACATCACTTAATGGTACATTTGGCTGTGGATTGTCCAATTTACAACAACATCTAGACATGCAGAGAGAAACCATATGTTGGAGCCAGAACAGAGCGTGAGTGGGAGGACATGTTTTACAACAACATGCCTTTCAGATTTAGTAAAAATTATGTTTCATGTTTTTCACAAAATAGAGCAAAGAGGAGTTAAGGGTCACTGACAAACAAGTGATCAGGACATAGTGTGTCCCTGGCACTGGGCACAATACAGACAGTATATCTGGTCACAAACAAGTGTGCTGTATTTAAAGGGGGTACCTTAAAGGGTTAGTACCTCAAGGGTTAGTACAAGAATGACATATCTTAACAACGCTCTGCTAGATTAGATAACAAGCCGCAAATTTCCTTTATCCCACTGTTTGGAGTTTGGCTATTTCCAATCTCTAAAAACGAGCCCACAACACTGATAAAAGGAGTATGGCATAGAAATCTGTATTTATAATGCTGATAAAAACAATTCTAGAAAACAGCGTGCAATCACACAAGGGGGCAATCCATATGAACAATATTATTCAACATGTTGAGTGTACAATCTGGATATCTATTAGTTTGCACATCGGTCTGGATTCTTCATGTCTTAATAAATAAATATACCACTAATGGACACAATATTGATGAGGGGGGTACACTTGCTCCGTCCAGGCCATATGAAGAATAAAGAAGCTTTGTTGTGTAATAGTTTGCAATAAACGTGTACTTCTCCCTTTGTGCCTAGTTACTGTGAGGATGATGTGTTGGGAGTGTGGGCATGTTTTGACCTCTTCCGTTTTTCCGTTGTACTCATTCAGTAAATGTCAGCAATTAATGACATGACATAACCTGACATATCAAAACAAGTGACTGACATGTCCCTGAAATGTATTAATTTCATTGTAGGCCAATATAGGCTAAACCATTACCTCTGAAGAAACATAAAGACAGAGAATAGCAGGCGGGCACGGAGGATTGTGTCTGAGAAATGCACAGCAGCGATGGCCATTTATCTGTAATTATTTTATCAACATAAAACACTGACAGCTACGTGGGGAAGGATCAGCTCCGTGTCTGAGCTTCGTGTTTACAGAACACTGAGTTAACAGCTTATGCTAGGTAAGCAAACGACTGTCTAACTAGATAAATCACTGAAGACGGTGATTTACATTATAGTTACAATATATTTACAATAAACACAGTGAAATAATCCCCATGTCTACGTAAATGTACGATGACCTGATTTCTGGGGGTCAACTCGACTTGTTTGTCGTCCGGCTAGCTAACCTAGCTAACGTTAGCTGCTAATTCGTGCGCCATGTTGACAGCGATGCTGAGCAGCAAACAAAAATACTCACCGTCACAAGTTCCGTACAAGACAGCTTGGATAACAATCGTTGATAAAACGTGTTTATTAGCCATGATCAATAAATTCCCAGTGCATCGCATTAATAAGTTCAGCTTTCCTAGATGTGACAAGGCGTGATGACAGACACCCAACCAGCGAACCACACTGCACACACTCAAGCAACAGTACAGTCTACCAGTAGGCAGCAGTACGTAGACAACCACACTGCACACACTCAAGCAACAATAACAGTCTGCCAGCAGGCAGCAGTACACAGACAACCACACTGCACACACTCAAGCAACAATAACAGTCTGCCAGCAGGCAGCAGTACACAGACAACCACACTGTACACACTCAAGCAACAGTACAGTCTACCAGTAGGCAGCAGTACACAGACAACCACACTGCACACACTCAAGCAACAATAACAGTCTGCCAGCAGGCAGCAGTACACAGACAACCACACTGTACACACTCAAGCAACAATAACAGTCTGCCAGCAGGCAGCAGTACACAGACAACCACACTGTACACACTCAAGCAACAATAACAGTCTACCAGCAGGCAGCAGTACACCCACACACACACTCAAACAACAATAACAGTCTACTAGCAGGCAGCAGTACACAGACGACCAGAGGAAGGGGGTTGGGAAGAGGTGTTTCACAGAGAGGTGGGTAGTAGCTTACAAAACAATTATAAAACTACTACTGAGTAGGTTATTTCAGTAAAGCTACTGTAGTTTAACAATTGTGAATTTGCTTTTGATCACTATTGTCTGCCAAGTCAGACAGATAAAGTATTGGCCATGACAGAATGAAAGAGGCTCTGAAGGGTTATAATCGCTTTGATGTTTACTACATCCCATAAAAACGGAATTATACTGTATATAGCAACACTAAAATGAAAGCATAGGGTCAATACATAAAGATAAAAGCCCTTAATATTGCTGACTGAAGGCATGACATGAATGACAATGATTGAATCAGAATCATAATTCTTTTTATTGCCGAGTATATTTGCACATACAGGGAAAGTGACTTGGTGAGGTTGGTGCATAAGGGCATAATCAAAAATCAACACAATACAGGCAAAGTAAGCAAAGTATTTACAAGTATTAACAGGAAGAGCTAAAGCTAATGCGGGCTACGAAGTGAAAGAGAGGTACATGGACTATGAAAATTATTACACTTCATTTCTGTGACATTATCACACTGGATCAAGTATTTGCTTAATGTTTTTAGTAATGAGATTAGATTCTGCCTTTGAAAAAGCGAAATAAATTGTTAAAAGACATTCTATAGCCATTATTTCATCATTTCTGAATGCGCTGTGAATGTATTTTCTCACATTGCACCTGGGTCTATACACCATGTCATCTTGTGTTGACTGCATAAGCAGGTCTATGAGTGGGGATTATAGTCTGAGCTTCTTTTCTAATGGCCTTGGCCGCCCTCAGCCTTTGGATGTTAAAATATTTTATATAATACATAATATAATAAATATAATATGATAAAATATTTTCTTTTACTAACCTATATGATTTATTTATAGTTCAAAGGTAATTTGATATATGCACTCACAGAGTTAATAAATTCAATGTAAAGTATAAGAGAAGTTATGGACAATATTGGAAAATGGCAATCAAGGTTAAAAAACAGTAACTAAAAAAAAGCTTAATTTTTATGCAGGCTACATATAAATATAAATAATAAAAGGATAATGTACAACAGACCTACCACAAAATAGGTATAAGATAATAATATAAATGTCATCCCATGTTCTGTGTAAATCTATATAGATCTTTATACTTGGGTATATGGAAACAAATAAATGCATTTGTGCCTGTCTGTGGTCTGTGTAAATGATGAGGTAGTTAGCATAAATGTTTGCAGTTCTGCAGTCGTGTGAGTAAAGAGGAGTTGTTTGCATCACAGAAAAATGGAAAATAAGCTTTCAACAATACTTTCCTCCTATCCTAACTCTAAAGGTTCACAGACCTTAGAAACTGTAATCAAATATTGCTGTCATATACCATTAATTCTTGTTTGAATCGATTTCAAAATCTCTTCAGTACCATATGTTGGATTTTGCCCACAGCGAAATACTTTTTTTTCTTTTATATTACGGATTCAGCCTTTTTTTGTCTTTTGAATTTCTCCAGGATTTAGAGAACCTTTGGTTTTAATCATTTCAGAGCCTGGGCTCGATATATATTGATTGATATCATTTTCTATGTTACAGCATATATTCTCTTCTCAAAACTTATGATCGGCATGAGGATTACAGTATTTACATTGGTTGCATCTATTGCATGTGGAAACACAATCCCAGCGACTTAATTATCACCCTTTGTTTCCACAAAGCAGTCTTGGCAGTGGAGATAAGCCCAACAACATGATAGAGAATTATGTGGGACACTACACTTCTAAATATAGTCTGTATTGGTACAATACCCATATTGGTCTGCTGGATGTGTATAATAAATACATTGGCAGTTTTTAAGACTTTTATTTTTTCACAGCCTTGTCTCTCTCTTTTTTCTCTTTTTTCTCTCTTTTCTCTTTTTCTGTCTTTTCTTTCTCTGCTTTCTTCTTCTCCTTCTTCTTTTCATCCTTGATCTCCTTGTATTTCCACTTGGGCGGCTCCAGGTAGCCCTTTTGCCTCTTTTTCTTCTTCTCTTTCTTTGGCGTGGCCTCTGCAGACTTACTGACACTGATCTTGGGGATGCATCCGGAGGGAAACACACTGTTCCTCCGTGCCATGCTGCGGGGGATGAATGAAGTAACCTTGGTGGAGGCCAGAGACAGTATACTGCCCCTCCGCTCTGTGTCAGCACAGCAGGCTGTAGCGATGGACTGTGCTGACTGGATGGATGGAGTGATGGAGGCTACAGAGCCGTTGCTGTGACGCACTGAGCTCCCCTCTAACTCACTCTCTGTGTGTTTGTTCACTACCTCCTGCACAGCCAGGCGCTTCTTCCCCACCTCCGGGGGGCTGGTGGGGCAGGGGGGACGGCATCCCGTCGCTATCAGTGGGCTGTAGATGCTGGTGGTCATGCGTACCATGTGATCCAGGACGCCGTTGTCCTGGGGGTCGCGAGGAAGGCTGAAGCCAAAGGTGTTTTTGAGCCGCTGGGTAATCTTTGCCCCAGCACTTCTGTCAGCTGTGGCCTTGGCTACCCTCTCCTTGAGCTCAGGCCACTCAGGGACATAACTCTCACAGAACTGCTCTGCTTTGGGCCGCAGGGTAAGGCGACGGAGGCGATATATGGTGTCATAACGACCTGTTTTCAATGCCCAGTCCCGAGCACATTTACCTCTTGTGGAGTCAACTGCATGTATGTCAGCCCCTGGAAAGAAAGAAGGTACAGTGCAGAAACAAGGAAATTAATGACTTAATAATAAATATAAATAAATTAAGAATATTGTACTGAATGAGGCTTGTACTGCATTAATGCTGTTTTTCAATATCCTATGTGGTCTGGTTATCTAAGACAGAGCGCGAGCTAGTGGTCTAGAAGAGATGGATGATGGTCAGCAGAGACTTCTTAGGTCACTTTATTGGCTCAGGGAATGTAAAGATGCTAACACACTGACTGTAATGTAAAACAGAAATAGTAATCATCAAAGACTTAGAAGAATAATAATAATCATGTACACAGACTAAAATAGCAAATAGCTAATCTGCTGCCAGCCAAGACTAGTAAATCACAGATTACTGAAGGGTGTGTTAAAGTAGGATAATGTCCTCAGAATGATCCCTTAAACCTGCCTGGTGTCACCAGCACGTTCACTCAAGTTAGCTGGCTTCAAACATGGATGGATAGACCTTGGTGCCAGACATTCCTGACAACATATAACCATATAATTAATCCTGTAAAGAAAGTAATGTTTCTCTCTAACAAAGATTGAATAATATCTTATTACAACAGCTACTGTAGCTGTGCATCATTGCGAAGTGGGTCACTGCACTGGCGTATGAATAAGTTATAATAGCATTTGCCAGAGTAGGGCCTCAGGACCCCAGGAGTCTTTGAGAGGATTTTAAAGGGGGTCTACAGCAAAATTTAGAAAATATTTATTTAATCAAAATACGCAAGGAAATGTTCATGAAAAGGTTTTGAGACAAGACTAACTGAATAGTCAGCATAATGAACAAATCTGTGTTGTTTTTTTTCTAATGGAAGTAAATGTAATGTTATTTAATCGTAATAGCTTGATGAAAATGTACTAGTAAATAAAATATATCATGATAAGATCATTAATAAAAATGAGTGAAGAACGACAGCAGTCGTCTGATATCCCAATGACCAATTATTCAAACTTCAACAGGGCACAGCCCTAGAAACCATGACAAACACCTGACATATAAATCATTGTGTTAAGTGGAGCGGGGATTGAGCGTTGGACAGAAAGTGGAGCGAGCCAGGAGTGGCTCAGCCAGTCAGTGCACCTGCACCTAATTCACCTCTCCTATATGTGTGTGCTTCAGTAGACAGAGACAGAGGAGTCTGGGAAGGGATCAAGAGTCACACTGTCTTAGTATTATTTTTGATATATTTAAAGACAACAATATATGTATTAAATATAATATAGAATACACACTTGGATGTATGGGTACCCATGTGCATATATACAGTAGCTGTATAATCTGTGGTATATTGAATGTATGTAC
>OMKK01076940.1:2006-15771 GCA_900302305.1 Polymixia japonica
TTCCTTATTTTTTGTTATTGTGACGTTATTTTTAACATCACATTCTTCCAGCAATCGGATATTAACTTTTTTTAACAGCTGTATTAACGCATCAGAATAATAAATACATTTGTACCGCACTTTTCATTCATAGTGACACTCAAAGTCTCAAAGTGCTACAGTATTAATAACATGGAACACACAACAACATAAAGAAAATAGTAATAAAAGTTCAAATGAAAAAGGCTTCCTGAATAGAAAATGTCAAATCACAGACAACAGGAGAGAATTCCGATAGCTTTGAACGAAACATGTAGCAAACAAGACATAGAACTGACAGGTAAGCCGACTTAATTCCTGATATTATTAGCCAGAAACACAAGTCTATCAACTTGATCGGGATGACGTGTGGTTCTCTTTTTATTTACAATATTATTATGTAATAGGTCAAGCTAGTGAATTGTTAGAGCGCCCTCTGCTGGATCACAAGGCAAACTACTTTAAACGGTTCCGTTGTGCTTATAGACTGTAAATTTTGAATTCCAGCAGGTCATTACAGTTCCAATATTATTTTTCCCCCCACAATGGAACGAATGTTTGAATTTTGAATAAACAGTGACAGCCCCGATAGCCTAGTTTTCAATAACGACAAAAGCAGGCTAGCCTACTCGCTCCCTGACATTTTTGACTAGATTGGAGATTTAACGGATAACAAAAGGTGAAAGACGTCTTCCGCATGTTCCTCTGGTTCCTCTTCAACAGGTCTCCTCTTCATCGTTAACGTTAGCGGGGGTTTTAAAGAATTTCGTAAGGGACGTCTGTTTCTCCATTCCTGTAGCCTACGGCAACGAAAGGCTTTGTGTGATTGTTGCGAGTGTGTGTTGCAGGGGAGCAGTAGCAGTCTATACATTCAGTATTGCAATGTTGCGTAACTTTATTTAATAACCTAATAATAATGAATAAAAAATGCCGGCTAACAGAAACCCTGGTCTCTCCTCGTTAGCATGGGGTTTAAACCAGTGGGAGAAAATAAAACCCAGTGGGAGAGACTGTGAGGCTCGGTCCTCGTTGGTCCACGTTACTCTTTTTCACACTGTATTTACAGTATTGTTTAACACACGGTGTCATGGGGTTCTGTTTTCCTTTAATTACTAAACCGAGCATGAGAGCATTTGCACAAGGAAAAGTAATATCTTGAACTTTGAATCTATTCACAAGAACAGGAGCTTGTATCGCCATTAGCATGCAGCTTTTAGCTACAGTCGCCAAACATCAGCGCTGATTCAAACAAAAAACAGAATTCCAATTGAAATGAAATACTTAAATTGCTCATCACTTATCGGTGTATACAGAGGTTGCCGTTTCACGCCATCTGTTTCTCTCTCGCTAACTCTGCTATCTGTGTCACTCTCTTGCTCACAGCGCATGCAGAGAGGTATCGTTTGTGTGTAATTCATCCTCCTGTCAGGGCTGCTTCACAAAGATGTAGAGTGACACCGTGTGTGTGTGTGTGTGTGTGTGTGTTCTCTCTGTGTTCAGTGGTATGTCATGCCCGCCTAGACAGACAAGGTCAGAACCACGGCTTGAAATTAATTGTTTGGCTAACCAACCAATATGGTAGTAGATTAGATAGCTAGTATATTTCAGGATTATCAGCCACCCAATTGTTTTACAAGCCAATTAAAAAGTTTTTTGTTTTTTTTAACATACCAAATGGTAAAAAATGGAGACAAACTGTAGATAAAAAAAATGGAGACAACCAATCAGATCCAGCGTCGTCTCCAGTGGGTTTCAACGGCATCTCCGCACTTTCTAAAGATGAACCTAAACTAATAAAGAAATGTAAACTGGCTAAACACACAGCTCACTTTATTGATTTCACTTTCTATGGTACAGAGAATTTTATATTTGGCAGCATGGATGTTCGTATGAGTGATTAAAACTTACAATAACAGTTAGTATAACAATAACCCAAAGATTGATTTTCGTTAATTACAAATAAAGGCACCGGTATATAATCACCTGTCTCTTTGCCCCTCCTCAGTCATTTAATTTATATATATGTAATAGTTACCCAGAAAAGCCGTCACACGCTGTTCGACCTGACGACACAGCTTGCTGTGCACTACCTCACACACTTGCAAGAGAGCGAGGACCAATGATGTTGGAGTACACGTCACAGCACGCACCAATCAAAGGCTCAGTATTGTAGAAGCTTTAGAATACTGCAAGGATATTTTCCGACTGATCCTAGATCAGAAAAATTAAAAGGGTTTCCACCGGCTGTCTATTGCGGAGAGAGGGCACCTCGGCTGAATTTAACTGCATTGAAGTGCTAAAATGTAATTCACTAAAACTGTCTGCACTAAAAATCTAACAAGGAAAACTTTTATAAAATGTACAAAATCAGAATAAAAAAAGAAATTAACACTCCTGGCATAATTTATTAATGGTTCTAACAACATATAAAAGAATGATCAAGATATCAAGAATGTAGGCAACACAGATTTCGTCAAATGTCATTCAGTAAAACAAACTGACAAGTGATTACATTACAAAGGGGGACCCCTGAAGTTCACCGCAAGTTGAAAGAAAAAGAGAGCAATTCAATCCTAATTTTTTGATCATTTTACCCAAATGTGATGTCCAAATGTGATTTAAAAACTTAAATTTTCAAAAAATATTTTTTTGCATATGAAAATTAATGTTTAAAAGTCATGCTAAAGTTAGCACTTTCTATAGGTGTTCAAGCAATTAAATCCCTGTTAAGAATGATTATACAGGAAATTTGTCATTCAGTAATTGTCATTCAGACAAACAACATTTTGTTGTTTTGCTAAGATGTCATCTGTGTTACTGAATCAATATTTTGTGTATTTTATGCAGGTAGACTAATCACTTAATACAGAATGTATTTTTAATACACCATATTAAAAGAAAATAAATATTTTCCAAGATTTTCCATTATTTCACTGATGTCTTTATCTAATAAAGAAAAAAGGGGCCAATCGCAGAGCAAAGTTAAAGAACAACTAAACCCTAGACCATTTTTGTGGGTTTGGCCTCTAAACCTGACCTCTAAAAGCATGCTATTACAGTAGCAATCTGCTATTGGCTAGGGCACCAAGATTGTTGTATCAGGACTAAAAAGAACTGCAGCTTTTACTGTACCTTTTGTGAAATACTGGTTTTAATGGCACTGGAAATAGAGAAAAGGTCACTAAATCAAATTGTTCATGATGTGATAATCTATTTTAACATGTTGTGGTTCTTTGGCCACATTCAGACGGCAGGTCTTAGTGCTCAAATCCAATTTTTTGCTCAGATCAGATTTTTCGTTTGACTATTTGCATACATTTTTGAAAGTAGCCCATATCCGACATCAGTTTGAACAGATAAAGTCTTTGGAATGTCCCACATTCACAAATGAACAACAACAGCTGCATGTCAACAGCAGGACACGGAACCTTACATTCTATGAGTTTAGATCTTAACATCTGCTGTAGAGGTGGAATTAAATTTCACAATTTATGAAGTTGAGGGCGAAAAATGAAAAAGAGCCAACATCTTGTCTTTTGCTCTGCACAGCTATCGCTGCAACCTGTGGTGAGACGTGGGTGAGAACCACTGACTCCCTTTGTTTCCATCCGTCCATCGTTTCCCAGTCGAGCATAATTTCTTCTGTTTTGTAAAACACTTCGGATCAAACCTGTTTTGTGTTTAAAGTGATTCCAGTTAAATTATACCATAATACAATAAATCATTTTCCAAAAAGGCTGAACGTCATTCGGAGAAACAACATCATATAATTCGGTGAAACAGTGATATTAAATATAAAATAATATATCTATCTTTATCTATCTTTCTTCACTTTTCTACCAAAAGTGCTTAACTTCTCAGAAATAGACTTTTCCCATTAAATGATAAATATCTAGTATCAATAACTTTTTATCTATTTTATTATGCATTTTAGTTTACTTCTATTCTATTAACAAGAAAAGTATCTACAATAAATACATTTTTAACAAAAACTGTTTTTCAGACTAAAATTTCTAGGGGGTAAAATCAAACATAACATATAAATAGTGCCTAATTTGCTAAGTTCTTGAACAAAAATTATTGAAATGCAAAGACAACACCTTATACATCTTGTAGAAGCTTTAAAATGTTTTTGTTGCTTTGACAAACCTAAAACATCACTGACCCACAACTGTACAGGGCTTTGTTTATTCATCTAAATAGTTTTTACTCTCTCCTACATGAAGGAGAAGAGACCGCCTGGGCCTTGTCACTGCAGCTGATGGGGGCCTTGCCTCGGTGAGTCAGACTGGAGGGGGTGTCAGTGTGTGTGGCGTGAGGGGTGAGGGGTGAGGCGGGGGCGACGCATTGGGAACGAAGCCATCCGTCCGTCACTGCTGAAGGAAGACATCAAGCACTCCCCAAATCCCATTACTGACATCAGCTAGTACCCAACACTGCCGCCTTGCTCCAATCCCAAACAACCGTGACAGCCATGTTCCCCCTACAGCCCAGCCCCCCCAAACGGTGGAACCCCAAAAGAGAGAGTATCAACCACCGGGGGAAGATTGACAGGTGGCTCACACGCACCAATGACTGAGGAAGGAAGGGGAATTGAGGGCGGGGACTGGGGGAAAGTTTCACCCTCTGCCTGGTTTCAGTTCCTCTCTCTCCCTCGAGGGAATGTGTTTTGACTTCTAATCTGTGTGGCCGCCGAGGAGAGGAGGAGACAAGAGGGGCGATGGAGAAGAAGACGTCGATGTGTGTTGACTACTTTCATGTCGAGCACGGATGAGGTGGCTTGTGGGTTCTATCACAGTCACACATCAAAAACCCTCATTTAATGAAATATCGGCAGCTCCTCATTGTTCCTCGTCGTCATGGAGATGCTCATCACACATGCCACTCTCTTTGAAGTGCCATTTCCTCTGGTCATCACCATCATCTCCTTTTCCTGTGTTTATTTTTAAAGGTTGGTAGCCAAAGCCCAGTTGTAGGATTTGGATATTATGCTTGTTGATTGTGCTGCTAGATTCAAGTTCACATTCCATGAATAATCCTAATACATACGCTGTCCTTGACTGGATACCGGAGCTTTAATATCACAGAACAACGTCACATAGGTGCATTTGTTATGTTTAATCTGTATCTGTCTCTGCTGCGTCTGTCTGGGCTGACGGTCGGGTTGAGTTACGAACCTCGTGTTCCCATTATAAACAACACAGAGCACAAACGGAAGCATAATTTGCCGCGGCTCCAAATGTTATTTTGGACGTTGATCAATGACGGCCCTGAAACCCCAGACGCACAGACACAGTGAGCGGTATTTTAAATAAAAAGCCAGTGAAGACGTTTATCAGATTTGAATACCTGCCTAGAAGTTGACGGGTGCTTTTCCACTAAAATAAATAAAACGCGGATATGTCTTTTCAGCCTGGAGGCTTTTGTACTGGAGAGTGAAGTAGTAACCACTAGATGTCATCGTCTTGGAGAGCTGCAGGTTACCTGTTTGTGTTTAGAGTGATCGGTAAATGGAAGGAAAACTAAAAACCCGCCACTTGTGATTAATTGCGTTCCCAAGGCAACGCTAGCTCTAGTTTAGGTAGTTTGACAGGTTTATTTGAACATCTTTAGTTGTGGAACGTAATGGGACATGCTCTGTCTGAAATGAGGAATATTGTTCAGTTTTGTTTTTTTTACTTAAAGTTAAACACATTATACTCATCTTTTTTAATTAGTGTTAATTCTGCACAAATTGAAGTTATTCTCTCCTGTCAGGATCGTCTTTTCGTTGCTTTGTTTAGGGTTTCCCCCCCCCACACAAATAAATAAATAAAATGTAAATAACACACATTGATCACTTTGAAATAGACTTTGTTTGCTAGGGGGCAACTAATAATTCAGTTTGAGTGATTCACAATCTGTGATTCACATCACAGTCTTTGTTCTGTGTACATGTACTGGTTTACCAGAACACACCATATGGCGCTCTGTGTTTGTGTTTTGAAGATGTCCGTTTGCTGTGGAGGAGGAAAATTAGTTATTAGTCTTGCACAGTCTGCTCTCAAACAAACCCCCGCGTTTACCATTAAGAAGCCAATTGCACCAAGTCAACTGGAAATTCCATTTCCACTTGAGGCGGATGTTCTTCCCAATGAAACCATACTAAACCTAGGTTTCTTGGCAACCGGTGTGTTTTTCCTGCTTCTTTACACTTAGAAATGTGCACAGCCGTCCCTGAATGTGAAACGCAATACTGGCAGATATCAGTGGATGATTGACATGTCCCATTTTGCGTGGGGCGGGCAGAAGCACAGAAAAAGCATTTCATGGCAGAGTGTCAAAGGCTCCTTAGCCAAGAGCTGTTTCCTTTAATCGTGACAGCTGATCAGCTTTACCTCTGCGGAAACCTCAGTCGGGCTCCGCGGTGAGGATGTCAGCCCACTGACTGGATCATCGTGACATAGGAAAACGACGGGGAAGGCTTTGTTTCTCTAATGTATCATAGTCAGAGATACCATCTACCTGCCAGCATTTTAGTATATTTGTAGTATGTCTTTACATTTCACAAAGACTTAGTGACAGAAAATAGAAGTAGCGGAGTTAAATGTTATTACCGTGCAGCGCTGATACTGTACGCCTCACAATTAGTTTTATGTAATACTCAAGACCTGAATGCATTAAGATGGAATGTTCATACTAAAACACAAGTACCAAAGCTGCCTGGTCAAAGGGGGCAGGAGGTGTTTTTTTAAATTGCCTCATTCCTCCCAAACGAGATGAGTTCTGTCTTCCAGCCAGCCAGAGACGAACCGCGTCGGCGACTCCGACGGTACAAAGCTCTTAAATTGACCGGGCGCTTGCGTTGATGGACAAGGTGCGTTGGAGTGCTGCTGCTGCTAGCGGCCAGGCCTTCAGATGGAGTCCACTTTTTTTCTTGAATTCTTCATTTCGTACTCCAAGACCTAAAATGGAATCCTTTCAGTCTCATTCTGGGGTGAGAAGTAGTCACCGGACCAGTGTAGCTGGTCTGTGTTCATCAGAGACCGTGTTATTGTACAGAAATGGGAGGCTTGCGTTGGGTTTTTCACGCAGGTGTCTTGGAGCTCAAAACGTTACTTTTCAATCTTTTCTCTTTGTACCGGTTGGTTTCTTTGTCACTGTGTTTAGAATTTATTAGTCTTCTCTCTGTGTGTGTGTGTGTGTGTGTGCGTACGCGCGCACACTTGTGTGTCTTTGGCATGACTATCCTCTTTTACGCTGATGGCCTGTTCTCCGTCTCTGCTGGTGTCCACAGCGAAAGGGACCCGTCACACTGTATGCCTTTCCATCTTCCTTCCCTGTAAAATGTCTCCTGTTACGCTCTTACTTAAATGCGCTCTTAATTTCCTGTTCAAGACGCCCAATCACATCTAGGCATGCTCCAACTCCATCCAGCGCTGATAATTAAACTCTCCTTTCCTGGGTGGTCTGGCTCCAAATCTCATTACAGGAGACTGCTCGCTCTCCGTCTTCCCCCTTGATAACACTGCTCTCCTAGTCACAGCCAGGCACCTAGCATGGCTTCATGAGACACAGCATATCGCCTCTTAATATTCTCATATTATGTATATAACCGTTAGTTGAGCTCTATTTTTGGTATGAATGGACAAATATTATTCTCTCAGAGAGACGTAAGAGTCGGCGTGGGAGATGTTGCATGACGGGGTTCAGACAGACTAACTGGTTCTCGCCAGGGGAGACGGAGAAAGGAGATAACAGTTGGATGGCAGTCAGCTGTGGCTCATTTGACAAGGCAGCCCTGAGAGAGAGAGTTGTGTTTACTGTTTGCTCCTCGTCTTTGTGGACGTTGTCTGCCAGCGTCCATTAAGCGCCTAACGACCCCCCGCGCCCGTGGTGTAACCCTGTCAATACCCGAACAATTGAGACGGATTTCAACGAGATATCAGACCTTGGCGACGGCAGTCAGTTCTTCACACGTGCTAGTCACTTTTCAATTAACGAAAAATGACTCGAAATGAATTATATTTTGAGACGTCGGGAGACTTGCTGAACCATTTTACTCTTATTGTCACCGATTATCACTGGATGACAGTTTGGCGCAGGTCCAAAGAGACTAAAATAGATCACATGAGATTTAAAAAAAAACAAAAAACAAAACGTGTTATTTTGCAATACACAGTTCAGTCGTGGGCTTGTCATTTGAAAAAGCCTCTGAAAAAGATCATGGTTTAACATAATTGCTACTCCGAGTTTGCTATTCATGAATGTGAATAGCATTCATGGTAATAAATACAGTAGGTGATAATTTGGCAGTGACACAATATCAATATCAGGATATGATGAGGTTAACTCCCAGTTTGCAGGAAAGGTTTCATTTCATGGGCAGATACGCCTCTAAGTGAGAAATGAATCAGATACAGCTGTGAATTCTAATAAATGTAAGGTCTGTTGATCGTTCTCTCTCCTTTGCTCCCTCTGCCAGACAATCGCAGACCACTTTGTGGACAAGAGCTGTCCAGTGACCGAGCGCCTGAAGGTCTTCTACTGCTGCCAGGCTCCGCCCAGGTGGGCCGTCCAGGTAGAACCCGCCCTGTTTTAACACCAACCCACGACTAGTTCTCTGATTTATGGACACGTTTGTTTAAATTGCATGTATCTGTTTTCCATTTTCTGATTTGCGGTGTGATTTTTACTGTCCTTGACAAATTCCGCACTGCGTTCTGCTCCAACCAAGGACATAACACATGGAATAGATGCATCTCTGTGTCCTAAAAGAGAAACAGGGTTTTAGGTACTTCAAACTCTAATCTGGCTAGAAATTAGATTTCAGAGATGTATAGTTTGAACATAAATAATGGTAGTAGACTCTTATTCTCTTAAATCCGATCATATACCTGCATCTGTCAAAAAAATAGGAACGTTCTTTTCTTTGATCCATCCAAATGATTTGGAACGCACAATAACAGTAACAATTATCTTCTCAATGAGGGATTGGATGATAAAAGTCACATTGAAAAGACAATTGTAATCGAGGCAGAAGTTGCCATTGAGTTGTCAGCTGACTGTTGCCAGAAGGGTTCAGGCAATATCCCAAGAATGTTGCTTTGACAACTTAATGGAATTGAAGAATAATATCACCGCATATTGGCAATTTGGTTTGTGTTTGGTCTGACAACAAGTAATGAATCAGTCCCGTGTTATCGCTGGGTAATCTTTTGTAGTCCTTAAAAGCCAAGTTTTGAAGAGTCTAAATGCTGCCTTCCTCAACAGCCACGAATGCACATCAAAAGTGAATCACTAAAATTATTTAAAAGATCTTATTTGGGTTAGGATGTTATATCATTGTCGTTTCACTGTCTAACTTTTTCCAAAGTCCTATTTTTGTTACTATTGCTCATATCAATCATCCTCACAATGATGATTCAACCCAGTCCTGATGAATGACTCCATTCCCATTACACTGAATGTGGCAACATTTCACTGAAGAAATTCAACCATAGTAATTGTGTAAGAGTAGAACTAGAGACAGTGTCCAAAATGGCCGCCATTCATTCTCTATGGATCTGCTCAATGGTGCAGTGAAGCAAGAGAAAGCCAGTTCTGGGTGCCGTCATATTTCCATTTCCGGCTTCTCCAGTCTTGCGTATTAACTGACTATCTAGTTTGACATCATAACCTGTTGTATATCGTCGCTGTCGGGCGGAAACCTTGTATCTCTATATTTTGTCATTTTACTTTTTACTTTTTTTTTTTCATAAATCAATGCTATTGTTCACCCTTTACGTCAGTCTGTGGGTTTTACAAATATTGAACCAATGAAAAGTATTAAAAAGAGCTTGTGGCTAAATCTCGTAACTCCATTGCATCCTCAAACTGTCGGCAAAACCTCATATCTCCACCTCGCCTCCATCTTGAATGAAGTGCGCGCACAGCAGAGCGGAAGCTAAACGGTGACGACCGATGAGGCGAGTTCGTCTGACTTCCTCTGACTTCGTCTGAGGCAAATAGCTCAATAAAATGTTTTTAAATTAGCGCTAGGTTGCAAACTCAGTTAAAACTATGTAGTGTACCTCAACATTGTGATTATAGATGGAAGTGTTTGCTGAGGGGACTAGCGTAGCTAGCTAGCGATATGCTGCAGTATGTCACGTCTCCACTGGTTTTGGTGGCTTCGAGCTCAGAGGCAAATCCTGCCCCCCAGGAAGTGATATATGTCACGTAAACGGACGCTTGGAATCGGTAAACAATTGAGACACAATGGCTGAAAACATGAAGAAAAGGCAAGTGCTATCTTCAGAAACTGAACCTGCAACGTTTTCAAAGAAGAAACAAGTTGTCGGTCTGAGGGAGGAAAACTTCAAATAAGCAAACTGAACCCTGGGAATTGTCATTCAAATTAAATGCTCAATGGCTATGGAAAGTTATGGATTGTCACTTTGAATAAACTCTTGTTCAAAAGTATCTATAAATGTTTAAATTATATAAATGGTACAAAATCAGGTACATAATATATAATTCACTAGTTTTTCCTGGGACTCCAGTACCTTGGACCAAGCCTCCTCAGCTGGGATGGACTCTTGTGTTAATACCCTACATGTGATTGGCTGAGCTTGCTCCAGGCTTGACACTGGTGAGAAATCACCCCTGATTGGCCAAGCTGACTACAGACCCTCGCCTTATGCTGTGGCAGGGACAAGCTGTGACAGAACACAGACGTGTCGAAATCAGGCTGCGCATCAGGAGCAAACTACAGAAGCTGCATCTATTTCTTATGTGTATTAGAGGTGCCAAAGACGCCACTCACTATCTAGTCCCGTGTCCTTAGAGTCCGAGATCCTCCCACGGCCACGCCCCCTAACAGGAGATCTATCACCATCTATCTCCGCAGGGCCGGTAATCTCTGAGGGGCTACTGTGCGTCAACCATCTAATTTCAAGCTCTATTTCTGTCAGACTGAAGAAATGACCCTGTTAGAGGTAGAGGCCAGCCTGCCGACGGCCGCTTGATGACTGGACTGTTGGACAGGGTACAGTAGTCTTTTGTCCTCCATCGACTGCCTGGCCGTCGGGGACCCTGGGGTTAGTTGTGTGCATGTGCGTGTATACTTGTATTTGTGCATAAGTGTAAGAGAGGGGGTCGGGGAAGGGGGGGGGGTTTGTCTGAACAAGCACATTCAAAACTATCCTGAGTTTCGGTGAGGTGTGCATGTTTGTCTCTACGGCTGTGTATATTTTTTGGAGGAGAGATGACGATTGAGCAACGACTGTTTTTGGCCGAACTGCAACAGCAGAGCCAGCCCTATGAACGCGAATGTCTGTGACTGACTGACTGACTGACTGAGTGATGAAGGTACGCCATAGGTTGTTTGCAGTCACCTGATTCCGATGACACATGAAATTCAGATGAGATCAGGAAATGAGAAGCAGAAAGGACTAGATGGAGGAAAGCCTGTACTGTGCTAGTTTAGACCATATTACGTGATCCTTATGTTATGAAGACCTCTAGCGACGAGGCTTACGTTTCGCATATGTCGGAGTGGGCGATACCACACATTTTGGTTTCAATGCGATACCAAGTAATACTAACGGTGGGTTCAGATTCAGATTCAGATTCAGAAAACTTTATTGGTCCCAGTATGGGCAATTCATTTGCAGCTTACCGGCTTCCAGACAACAATTCACATACAAGAAGACAAAAACATTTTCACCTTAAAACCTGTACTGCGGCACTCAATAGACCAACCAAACAGGGGTAGATGCAGATAAGATAATGAATACATACGTTACAGTAACCTGCATAGGAGAATTACAAGTGGATACCACTGGAATTCACGCTGGATGCAGAGCGGCCAGGAAGCATAACCAGCGGCTCGCGATCTGCAGCGATAGTTTCGCTTCTGTTTTCTCCGCTTTCCGGGAGCGAATCTGTCGCGCTGAACAGAGCAGATCAAGCCGGGCAGGAAGTCAGACACAGGAAAGCCATAGAAAATCAGGTCCATTTTCAAATTAAAATACCCTGTGGGGGTAGAAGTTCATCCATCTGATCTGCACTCATCCGAAAATATTGATGATGGCGTTTATATAGAGAGAGAGAGAGAGAGGTGGGGGTGGGGTGGCTATAGGCTAGCCTAGGCCAATCAAATGTCAAGACCATCATCATTTACATGTGATTAGAAAAGAGCAGAGGAGCAGAATCGCTTGTTGACCAGAGAAATGCTCTTCTGCTGCTCGCTCCAGAATTGACGCTTCACGGCTCTTCCCCATCCAGTGTGAACAAGGACTGAAAGAGGAGCGGTCTTCTTATAGAAGCTGTTCACATACACAGGACATCATCTACACTCTTGTCGCGAATATGACACCGGAACAGAGCTTGCAGAGACAGTTTCTCTACTCGTTGATGAAGTCAAATTGTGAGAAAGAGAGAGAGAGACGGATCCATTTTCTTTTTTTTGGTATCGATCCTGTTGACGCTAGAATCGATCTTCAAAACGAGACGTAGTATCTGTAGTATCCATACTTTTGGTATCGATCCGCCCGCCCCTAACATTGGCCAGACACGGTCCAGACGTGTACTAGGTTGTGACCTGGTCTTGTTTTGTTTGTCTACAGGAGGAACATTCAGAAAGGTGGCAGCGCCGAGCACTTCTGTGTGTGCTGTTGTAACCACCGTTCCCTGCCACATATATCCAGCCTCTCTCCTCCTGGGCTCTATTGAAGTGACAGCCCCTTGGCAGGTCATTTTTATCATCGGCCATTTTTAGCTGCAGAGGTCTCCAGTGTTTTTCAGCTGTTTAGAAATGCATTGAATGAACCCCACTGTGTGCCATTGCTGTTGTATTCAGCAACCAGAGCTCCTCCAACGTAATCTGCATTTCTAATGGAGGCTGCAGCGAGCTCTGGAATCTTCCACCACCCGTACACACCGTGACAGGGGGTGAGTTGAACAAATAGATGATGTCAACAGTTAACCTGGGGTCTTAGCACACCGGCCAAATCCTTTAACACCAGCGTTGATGTGTTTCATCACAGTACAGTGATATCATTTAGTTTACAGCTCAAAAAACACATTGAAGTGTACAGTACCTCTTTAAACACTATTTTAAGTCCTTGGTGGGTAAAAAAAACCCGATCTACTCCTATTGTTAATTGCCAGCTGTGGCCAGACTTACCACCAGAGAACTAGCCACATGTTACTGTGTTGCCAGCTTTTCCCCAAACCAGTTGAGCGTAAACCACACCCCGAATTTCCCCCCAAAATGGTTAGGTTTAGGTAAAAGGTTAGTCAGTTATCAGTTTTGCGTGCGACCTATGCCTTGATGAACACATGGCTTGCCATATCTTTAGGAATGCACCGAAACCGCGATCAGTTGGCACGGCTGACAGTCTGAAAAGGCAGATCATTCTGGCCGGTAGCTCAGATTTAAACAATTATTGCTTTAGTATTGAAAAGCTCAAACAAAATATACAACTGCCACATTGACACATTCTATTCCAGGTTTCCATAGATCTTACACACGACTTAAAGTAAGACTTAAAGTAAGAGGGTAAAAGGGCTGTTGGAGTATTAATTTGTTGGAGTATTAATTTGTTGGAGTATGTTATGTAAGGATGCACTGATGCTTCAGAAGACAGTTGGAATCAGTCCTACAATTCTTGTGGCCAGTAAATCGGAAAAATGCTATTTTACGGCCGCAAGTGGATTTAGTGGCCGCAAATCTTATAGTAATATATGGAGTTTTAAAATTCACACAATCAAACTCTCTTTC
>OMKK01076941.1:0-5000 GCA_900302305.1 Polymixia japonica
GTCAGTGATCAAGAGTCTTAGTAGTTGCCAGTTAGCTATTAACTATCTTAGCTTAATCGTCCGAACAACAATAACCCATAAAATTACAATTCGGCATATTTAGACAAAATTAACAACTAGGCCTGTCGCGATAATTACGTTATCAACTTATTGTATGATATATGGACATGCCCATGCATGTTTCTTTACATAAGAATGTCCCCAACATTTTAGCCAACATGATGTCAGAATAAACAGCAGGGTTTCCCCTACCATTAGAAGACTTGGTTTCAAAAGGACTTGGTTTCAAAGCCGCGTTCCACAGCTCCGGTGTGGGAACATTCTGCGTTTGAGCCGAATGAGAGAGAGGAGCCCATTAACATGAGTGACTTTGTTTAAAAACAGTAGCAACTAAAAGTGGCAATACAACTAACAATATAACTAACAATACAACTAACAGCTTTTGTTAACAGAGTCCATTTTATTTATTGTTTTGGTTGTGTGTTTTTATTTTATTTATGTTTTATTTATTTAGGATATTTTAATATTTTTTTCACATTCCAATTCCAATGTCTGCATATTCTTAAGAATTCAAAATTCATTGCTCTTTGAAAGGGTGTACTTTCATTATTATGCTATTATATAAGGTAGTTGGTGTGAGAGAAGAGGATGCAGGAGACAGAAGAAGAAGATTATCATTATATCAGTGGCATAAAATAGTCCCTCTTCAGGGACGCCTGTCCACCGCTACCCACTCAACAACCTGCCTGTCGGAGCGGAGACCCAGGATCCTGAGCTTGGGAACAAGTTTGGCACAATTGTATTGAATGCTGAGCTGTAGTCTATGAACAGCATCCTCAGGTCTGGCAAGAGTGGAGAGGGCAGAGCACTTACGGCATAGAAATAACAGTTACCTGGATGTAGTTTTATGAGTTTTACAGTTTTATGAGTGCGTAGTGCGTAGCCCTCTAACCACAAGCCCAGCTGGCTTGTTGCTTGTTGTTACCCCAGTTGCTTGTTGCCGAGTTTCAAAGGGAGATGAGCACTGCTTGTGTAACACGTACCGCGTGGTAGCTTGTTAACAGTCTAAAATGGGCTGGAATGATCCCAGATTATCATCTGTATAATAGTTTAATAAAGTAAAATAAATGGATGAAGAATCAGAAGATGTGACTGGTGTCTCCAGAGTCATTCCAGCTATATTTATTCACAATAACACAATCCTGCCTGCAATTTCCTAAATAAAGTTACTTGTACTACTGTACAGATAATAATTGTCTATCTCGACATTTCTATTGTTTGTAAAACAACAAACACTAACATCTGAAACACATACATTTCTCATACATCTGACATCTCTATCTCATTCTCAATATTTACATAAATCATCTCTACACATCCGGTGTTTACATTCTGCATCACTAATGCAAGTAAAATATACTGTCTAGTAGGCGCTATCATAGGGCATATGCTTCACAGGAACAATGAATAATCAATAAGGTAATAATAATAATATAACACTATAATCAATATTCATATTCATTTATATAATACTAACAATCTGGAGCCAAAATATACACAAAAGGGATGCGTGGAGCCATATACAAAGTAAACGGGAGTAATGTATCTCTCACAGAAGTAACTTGTAACGCTTTGGTAACTATGTTGCCTTAGCAATGGCTATGGCTAATGTTAGCCAGGCTGCGTTAGCTAAATAAGTAGCTAGCCAACTGTAAAACTTAGCGATATAAAATCTATATTTTCAAATATCATAACAAGAAAATAACACTGTACATAAATGTGTTGTGATGAAGAATCAGAAGATGTGACTGGTGTCTCCAGAGTCATTCCAGCTATGAGGGAAAACTCGACAAGTCCAGTACACAACACAAACATGTCACAGCACCCTCTGGTGTTGCAAAATGGTACTACAGGCGGCTGCTATGGTGAAATATACCATTCGATAGACATAGGCTACAGTAAATAAAATAATCATCATATTTAAACTCCAAAATACATAACAAAATGAGATCTCACTTTTAGCGGGCATCACACTGTGCTTCAATTGACTGACTTGACTTGTTGCTTCGTAAGAAGTACTGGTCAATGCGAGGCCCTTGTCTCTGCTTTCTCAAGCACCCTCCTTGCTGGATCTTCAACCCCCTGGCTGATGTTATTTTTGCCCAACCACAGGTGCACACCTGAAGTGAGTGTCCTGCTGCTGCTGTGGTTGTCTCGTGTGCTGTGTTCTTGCTCGTAGTCGTGTCCGTTCCTGGGTCTATAGCTGTGTTGTCAATCGTCGAGCCATCTTGCGACCCCGCTCTCACAGGCTCTAGGGGTATGTTCCTTTGTTGACTAAAAGCACATATGAGATTAGAACATATAATAGTATACATTAAATGAAGGAAATTTAGCAGAAATCAGTCCTTGAAAGCATCTTGAAGGACAATCCAATCATCTCTGACCAAAATTTAACCAATTGTTTTATTGTAGTGCACTTAAAAGTCTGACCTGGCTGGGATCGCTAGTCTCCAATACAATCCTATGGGCACTTGCAAACTCTATAAACCAAACCCAAAATCACTCAAAATGTCCTTTTCAAAACAATTATGCTCATCCTGCAATGACATATGCTTGTAAATACATGTAATTGAAAAAACATGCCTGTGTTGTACAGTTTTGGTTGCTTGGTTGTTTGATGCTACCTTCTTGTATCCAATATCAGCCTGCACTTCCATGGAAACGTTCTGAGGGGAAAGTTGGCAACAGGTCACAATCCCCATGCCCATCCGTATGCTTTCTGCAGGTGTACGAATATTGCAAACATGTTGGCAAGCAGCCATTTTCTCTTCATAGAGATGGACACGTCAGATCAGTTACTTTACAATGAGGAAAATAAGTAGAAATGGAGGCAAAATACGCAAACTGTAAGAAACTGGTTTGAGCTGCGACACATGGAAAGTGGGGTGCACATGAAGGGAGGGGAGCAGCTTCAACTGAACAACACAGGGATTTAGAATTGATTTGATAACAAATGGACCAACATACAGAGTTTCCTTGAATCTACCTTCAACAGTAAGTCCTTCGCTGCTAACCAAACCTTTTGCCTGGGGGAGTACTGTGGTGCCGCGGATCGTGGTGCTGTCTAAGCACCTGCTGAACCAGAGATTCCACCTCCCAGGTGAGCGTCCACTGAATGGCTTGGTGGTGGATGTGAGGATGGTGAAACTTTGCAAAGCCCAGGAATCATTGTAACTGTTTTAAATTTCCTGGAGTGGGCCACTAGGCTACAGCAGTTACCTTTCCTGGATCCATGCACACTTGGCCTTGTTCAATGATGTACCCCAGGAAGGTGACTGGGGGAACATGGAACTCATACTCTTCTGCTTTAACGAAAAGTCTATTTTCTAACAGGCGCTGTAAAACATGCTTGACATGCCTCTCGTGTTCCTCAGGGCTCTTCGAGAAGATTAAAATGTCATCTAGATAGATGAACACGAACAGGTTGAGCATGTCTCTCAGCACATCATTCACCAGCTCCTGAAACACTGCGTGGCCTAGCAGGGTGTTAAAAGCCATCTTCCATTCGTCGCCCTCCAGAATGCACACTAAATGATAAGCGTTACGTAGGTCCAACTTGGTGAATATCGTAGCTTTACTTTACTTTACTTTATTAGGTTTATTTGATCAGGGACAGTGCATATCAATCGACAGTGATAAACATTAAAAACAAATAAAACTGTAGATATACCAGCGTTAGCAGGGTTGCTAATTTTCAGCTGCAGTCCCTGGGCTTGCTGTTAAAGCCAGTAAAACAACATATGAAGACATTTTAAAACTAAATTGACATTACATGATCGGGCGACACAGTACAGTCGGACGAGCATGCAGACAGTCATGCAGGCAACACACACACATACACACTATGCAGAGCAGGTTACAAACATTATATACAGTGACAAAAGCCAATACACAGTCAAAGCACTGCACAGTCAGGCATACAGGGAGACAGTCAAGAGCAATCAGGCAAGTGGGCAAGCATGCAGGGTTGTGCAGCTGGATTGCGACATGGCTAATGGTCACATGCCTGATTTTCTAACAACCATGTTTTGAGTGTGCATGTGAAGGACTTGTGTGTATGAATATTGCGGATGTGTGATGGGATGGTGTTCCAGGACCCAGCAGCTCTAACCGAGAAGGCTGATTTACTGAAAGAGCTTTTTCTCACTGGGATAATGAAATCTCCCTCCACCACTGTTCTTGTGAACCTGCTGCTCTCTGTGAAGAAGTAGCAACCTGGAGCTGAACGAATGCGGAGCTGATGAGGGGCAAGGGATATTTATTTTTTACCGTGGTGTCATTTAACCCTTGGTAATCAATACAAGGCCTTAATGTGCTATCTTTTTTGTCCATAAAGAAAAAAACGGCACCGACCAGAAACGAGGACGGACGAATGATCCTGGCAGCCAGCGAGTCCCGAATATAATTCTCCATCACTGCCTGCTCGGGGCTTGGGGCTACTGGGAAGAGGAGAACCGGGCAACAAGTCAATCGCACAATCGTAAGGTCTGTGAGGAGGTAACAACAGTGCCTGTCATTTGTTAAAAACTTTGCCCAAGTCGTGGTATTCCTTAGGGACAGAAGATAAGTCAATAGGCTCTGGTGAGTCCGCATGCTCTATAGGCCCGGGAGTGTGTGTGAAACGCAGGCAGTGGGAGTGACAATGATTGCTCCACGACAGGATCTTCCCCACTGACCAGTCCATGTGCAGGTTGTGTAATTGGAGCCAGGGATACCGCAGCACCACTGGTGTAACCGAGCAGTCACTAATATGGAAACATATAACCTCCTGATGGTTACCCGACACTAATAAGAGTAGAGGAACAGTGCGGGATTCTACACAGGAGAGTAATGAGCCGTTCAGCCCTTTCACCTCAGTAGGTAGATCTAACCACTCTATCTCGATTCCTAGTTGCCTAACCAATGTTAGCTCAATGAAGCTTTCGTCCACTCCTGAATGA
>OMKK01076941.1:10000-11828 GCA_900302305.1 Polymixia japonica
CCAGGGACGCAGGACTCATGTTCCACGAACTGGGAGCAGCAATGGCCGACAACATCCAGTAGAAAAGGCACAGCATCTGAGATCTCAACAGCAGGCAAAGGATGATGATGATTAAAGGGACATTTCATGACTGATTATTCACCCTCTGGGCAGCCACAGTTATGCTTTCTGAGTGTGATAAAACAAACTAATCACTTGACAGCCTACACTGCCCAGAGTGAGTTGCACCGCAGGTTTGGTTAACCAATGTGATGGTTGAAAACCGCAGGAGAATGATATACTTAGTCTCATACTAAAGTAACATGTGCATCATTAGAAAGCATAGATTTCTAGTGGCTGAAGCACAGGTACTTTGTATAGTACCCATGACATTAGGAGATCCTTTTGCCATTAGGTTGTTCCTTTGGCTATGGTTAATCTCCATTGTGACAAAAACCCAGGCAAATACTTACAAACAGTTCAAAAAGTTATTTCTGAAAATGAGTGCAAAACACAATACGTTTGAAAACTTAATAGATAGCTCTTGTGGATGGACAGACAGTCAAACAATTAGACAAATTAAGATTGTAATATATTTACATTCACATTTTAGGCATTTAGCTGATGGTCTTATCCAGAGCAATTTACAAAGAGTGAAGAAATAGGGTTTCAGTGTCTTGCTCAAGACCACTTTGTCATAACACATGGCTATTACTGGGATCCAACCTGAGACGTTCTGGTTACAGGACGGTCTGCCTAACCCCTGAGCCATCTTGTCACTGTTACGATCTTGTTTGGTTTTTTTTAGCGGACCCAAGCTCCAGACATAGACATAGAATATGATGATTCATTGGGGAACTGAGTAGGGAATGCAGTGGTGATGGGAATGTGGCTTGGAGCAGGCAGAGGGTTGGTGAATGGTTGGTTGGAATGACAAGCGGCAGCGTGGCTAGAGGCAGCGTGGCTAGAGGCAGCGTGGCTAGAGGCAGCGTGGCTAGCGGCAGCGTGGCTAGAGGCAGCGTGGCTAGAGGCAGCGTGGCTAGAGGCAGCGTGGCTAGAGGCAGCGTGGCTAGCGGCAGCGTGGCTAGAGGCAGCGTGGCTAGAGGCAGCGTGGCTAGAGGCAGCGTGGCTTGAAGCAGCGTGGCTAGAGGCAGCGTGGCTAGAGGCAGCGTGGCTAGAGGCAGCGTGGCTAGAAGTAGCGTGGTTATGGCTGGGGAGCTGGCTGGACTGAGCCAAAGAAATAGCCTAAAGCAGACAAACGAATCATAGTAATTTGGTGAATGGACTGAGCAGGACTGAAAGGGAACACACACACACTGCTTCGCCCACTGCTTGGATTTTGTAAAAAAATCAAATGTTGAAATCAAATGATCAAAACACTGGCGACACTAAAGTAATAATAATAATGCCTTTATTTTATATAGTGCCTTTCTAGGTACCCAAGGTCGCTTTACACACACAGTCACATAGTTACACAGTGAGGCAATCTGAGTCTTGTGACTCAGATTTGAGAAGAGGCTCTTTATACAGGCCAGCGTCCTCTCATGATCCAGAAGATCCACCTCAACACATTAACACAACACATCGACATTAACCCTAACATCCATCCATCCTCAACCGCCTGCCCTGTCTTAGGGTCGCGGGGGGCGCCGGAGCCCATCCCAGCCGCCACGGGGCTATACGTGTAGGTGAAGTTCATAATATTGCCCCGTGAAGATTTATGATGCAGTTCAATGGCAATAATCAACATAATTATGGGTATTAGGCCTAAATATTCTAATTTCATAGACCATGTAGCATTTGTTTGATTTTTGGATACTTTGATAGGGTAGCCTATATTCAATCCTGC
>OMKK01076948.1:0-16831 GCA_900302305.1 Polymixia japonica
CGCTAGAGGGAGGGAGGGAGGGAGGGAGAGAGGGAGGGAGAAAAGGAGGGAGAAAAGGAGGGACCATAGTAAACTATATACTAACATAGCAACAGTTATATTATTTACTTGTTTATTTATGCTTAAACTCCAGAGGTTATTTTAAAGAGAATGAAATCTCCTCAACCAAAAGAGACCTGTTTCAAGATGGAATTTAATCTAAACACAATGTAGAGTATGTTATACAATGCCACAGTTAGTATTACACAGATTGCACTGTACCACTGGGAACCATGGAATTGTAGCTGTTATACAAACTACAAAGGCACATATAAATGTGCCATTTTTTTATCTGACACATAAAAATGTGTCAGATATGTGTAGCGATCAAACCACCTTATTTGCATAGCAAGATGACTGCCTGTACACTTGTATCTTAGGTAACATTTAATATTAAAGGTAGAGATTGTTTGACACAGACATTTTGAGTTCCTCCTCTGAGACAAAGTTAATTAACTTTCATAATGACAGAAACAGGATTGTTTATTTCTGTATTCTTTCTAGGTTGATAAATCATGCACAACAGTAAGTTCTTTTAGAAAGGGAAGATCTAATAATAGCAATGGCATGAGACAGAGCTCTCTCTCTCTCCTCGTTCTCTTCACTGGAGAGAGAGTGCACTATCGCTAACACTGTGGCCTAGCTAGCCTAGCATTAATGTTAACTCTGGACTGACTCTAGGAAGTCAAGCAGAAAACTGAATGTGACACAAACCGATCCACCGTTGGCCTTTGTCTCGCTGTGCAGAGGTAGTCGATAATCTCAAAGATATTCATACAGCAGCCACACAAAAAATCTCCATGCAAAAAACACATACAATACATACAATGGATTTGTTATTGCGTTATTATTATTAGTAGTATTATTATTATGAAAATGTGAGTATTTAAATAGGTCTATAACTAATGAGAATGGAGGTGTCTTGACTGGGGGACCATGAGGGCTGCATTTGACGCCAAGTGTAAAATAAAAATCTTTAAATGTTGCAGTAGTGGCCAGTTCCAACTCACACTAATGCAAATCTAATGCCAGTAAAAGTGTGAATTAGCAAGCAAATCACCTTAAACTTTATTTGGGTTTTTAGGTTTCATTGTTCAAGTCATCAGTGGTGTAGAACATAATTCACATTACTAACAATGGCGGACTTGACTACAGGTCAAGTCTTTCTTTTGCCTGACAGAGCTGACTACAGGCTCTTGGAACTTGCATACTTGTAATGTACTAATTTACAGTAGTATTGAAATTCAGTTCAGTAGTTCAGTAATAAGTTCAGTAGTATTTTTAATATACAGTATATTATGATAGAATATTAAAGCAAATAGTTACCATTACCCCTTTTAGGAGTCTAGTTGGTACAGTATCTAGAGGACATTGAGTATTTGAGATACAGTACAAATTCAATACAAATTCATATCAGGTGTTGGTGTAATCTGAGTTGTATGTTCTCAATACGTTTTTTACATTGATTTTCTAAGGATGCAGTACCACTCACTATTAAGATTTTTCCTAACAATCCTAACTGTAATACTGACCTCTGCCACAAACTCATTAATGCATAAATAAAAACATATTCAATAACATAATATTCAATTTTCATTCAGGCTTCCAGCCCAGTCTTATACTAGCAGAGGTTTCATTCAACAAAATAAAAAATAATGTTTGTTTAGTTTTAAGAGAAGCAACTTCATCCATTGTAGCCAGCAAACAGCATTAACATCTCCATTAGATTTTCTTGTATAATTTCTGGATTCAAATCTGGACATAGTTAATTAAATATATTTTTAAATTGACCTGCAGTGGTAGAAGTAATCATATGGAACTGTGTGTAATTAGATAATGTTTGAAAGAAAAAAAGAAAAACAAGAATGCCAAAATGTCAGATTATGCTTTTTTCTAGGATGTTTGGACTAAGGCCAAAATTCATTACAGTGTATGACTGGGTTTATGAGTAGGTACAAGATCAGGTATATGACTGGGTTTGTGAATATAAGATTAAAACACTCATTTGCTGTAGATTCTAAAATTCTTGACCCAATGTGCATAAAGGTTTTTACTCCATAATGATAGCAATTCAAACACCAGTGTCCATAACGTATGATTAGGAATCATGTTTATTGCATGGTTGATACCTGATTTTTGAACACAACTATACAAATATAAGTAATGTACTGACATACACACAGACAAAAAAGCTAATCCCAATAAGAGTATAAATATTTTGTCTGCAACCATGAAAATCTAGTCCTAACTTGTTTTGAAACATATGGAAACTGGTTGGAAAGTGTAGGTGTACCTGGTAATTTGTGACCTGGTGGTGAAATCCAGGGATCTCATTGACCGAAGGACTTCTATGCAGCCCAGGTACTGAAAAACAGAAAATTAACACAAGATATTCAGTGAGAGAGATCAACATTGATACTGGCACAATATCATATGAAGAAGAACAAAATATTTGATATTCTGGATATGTATCAATCCAAATTTATTAAAACCATAAATAACAGCAGGCCTTCAATGTGTGACAAACCAATCATATAGTCAATAGATATAAAAAGGCAAATTAAAAATACATCTCTGACTTATTGTAATGTCATGACCAAAACAACTGAGATTTATCCTTAAAATCAGCCTTGTGCTAAGAAATGGCTGAAGATTGCGTTTTATATCTAGTGGTTTTAGATCAAATACTCTGAGGATTTACTATTTCATTTCCTTCACTACTCTGTATCACTCTTAGCCTTCTTCAATAGAGGACAAATACTTGGAAGTATACTCATTCAGCCAATATCACAAGAAAAGTATGTGTCATAGGAAACAGCCTTAGTCACACCAAACATAAAGGCAAGAATGTGAAAGGAACTGCAGGTAATTTAAGGAAAATGTCAGTCAGTAGCTGCAGTAAAGGTTTTATATTAATTACTTTATATTAATATAAAGTATTTCAAGCAGCTACATACAAGATTGTGAGATTTTGATTTTGGCACCCCCTTTGAGTTTCCTAGTGGTATTATTTTTTACATTGCCATCGCAAAGACAACCAAGCTACTTGTTTGTTTGTTTTTTCAAAGCCACACTCTTCTACACACTTATATTTGTGTACAAAGTGAACAAAAGCAAGACTAAACATGTTCACAGAGGAGGTTCTTCCTGTTTTGGGTGACGCCTTCTATACTATTCTTCTATAGAACAGGTTCCTTCGCCAAAACTCTAATGGATTTTTCCCATTGGGTTTTGGTTGGATCCATGAAATAAGGTCTGTGGTTAACACAAGCTTAAGATATAATTTGTTCATGTATGATATGATATGATATATTTTGTTCTACAAGATACATTTTGAAGCTTGTATGTTCCTCAAAAAAAGTATTGATTGCATTTATACTTCAAATCTTAAAAGTGGTATTCATTTGTGAAGATTATCTAACGTGTGAATATCATGCACCTTTGTTTGCCACAGAGCTTATTTTCTGCATCAATCCAAAACCCAATGGGAAAAAAACATTAGAGTTTTGGCGAAGGAACCCATGGCGGAGCAAACTTCAGGGTTAACCTACAAAATAACGTCATCACTTTGGCACTCTCCCCACTTTCAAGTGGTGTTGGGTTTATCATATACACAAGCTTCCCAACAGGAAGTGCACACGAATACCCTACGTTCACGGGCTACCAAAGTGTATCCCACTTCTAAAAAAAAAGTCCACTTAACCCACACTTTATGCACCCTTACCTTAATACCGCTTCAGAGCAGCATTCAGAGCTAATCCCGCTGTCATGGTTTTGCCCAGCGTGGCTTTTAGTTTTTTCTGTGTTGCCTTGTTTGGTATAGTTCTGCTCTTTTCATTGGTTTTTACCCTGTGTGGTTTTAAGTTCATTTTATCTTGTTGCCTTATTGTAGTGTTTTCTCAGTCTTGGTTCTCCCCGTGTCTAGCTGTCCTTTGCATCTCTGCCTTTCTGTATCTCCTGGTCTTTCTCTGTCTCTCTGTGTGCCTTGCCCTCTCTCTGTGTTAGTGTCTTACTGTGCCCTATTTGTCTCTCTCTGTGTACTTTTGCCATCTCAGTGTCTCTCCCTATGGTTTCCCCATGTTCCTTCTACCTCAATGTTTTCCTCAGTGTCTGGGCTTCATCTTGTTTTGATCATGTTTCCTGTTCAGTGTCTAGGTTTTGTATTTCTATGTGTATTATGTTCCCTGGTCTATTTCCTTTAGTTCTACGTCCAGTTGTATTTCCTTGTCTAGTCTTAGTCTGCCCAGCTGTGTCTCTTTATAATCACCCAGTGTATATCAGTCTTGTGCCCCAGTCAGTCTTTGTCAGTACATTGTTTTCTGTTGATGTGTGTTTGCTGTTGATGGGTTTTTCTGCTCGGTGTTAGTCTTGCTATTTCCTTTGTGGTTTCCGGTTTCCTTGGATTAAAATTCCCTTTTGGGTTTTGTTCAACATTCCCTGCCTGAGTCCTGCATTTGGGTCCTTACCTCTCCAGCACGTGACACCCACAAGTCATCACGTTCATGATGTTCAGGTGAAGGGGAACTTTCCAATGTAAGTTATGCTTATTTTAGCACTAGCTATAGATAAAATATATATCTTAATACATCGTAGCATACATTAAATATGTCCAAGCGTTTTAATTATTTGGACAGAGGTAATCGATAGCCAGCACCACCATTTCATGCTATATAGAGATGTCATAGCCATGTTCATACAAAATACTGTATGTATTGAGCATGTTTTTGCAGTATAACGGATTCACAAAATGAGAATGAAACTTTTCTATTTTAGGAGTTATGGGACTGGAGGGCTAAGTGACAGCTGACCAGGACAAAAGTAAGTGGGATGACATCATCAAAGGTGTCCCAAACGTGTTCTGCTTGCACGTACTTGGGCACTGTTGACTCTTAACAGAAATACGTCATAAGTGGGCACTTGGCCAAGTACAATGACTGCAAGTGTGGGTAATGGGACAGAGCTGAATTTGGATGATCAAGTCAGGTAAAGCGGAATACTAGATGCAACACGAATTGGTCCAGTTGTGATGTGATTGCTTTTTTCAAAATGGCTGACCACAACATGGAGCATTCTGTTAACGGTAGAAATTTTATCTGATAATACCTTAGGTGAGCCACAGCAAAACGTGAAGTCATTGTTATCTATAGTGCCACAATGTTTTGCTTTCTGCTATGGTTGGTTTTGTAAAGCAGTGAAATGGCCCAGGCTTGTTAGCTAAAGCAGGCCAATAGCTAACAAGATAATAACAACATTGGGGTTTTTTTTTCGGGGGGTTTTTTACCTCCATTTTCTTTTGCTCTTTCTGACCAAAAAGCAGATGAATGCACGCAAGTGGCAGGATCCAACTTCCTCCCTTGGCGAAAACTACATCCAATCAATCCGATGTGCACTTGAAAGCGGCATCTATTTTCATGGAAGATCATACCCAGTGGCAGACAAAATTGCATTGTGAATGCAAGGTTTCTAGGGAACCAATCTTAATGGAGATGGTGTCATTCTTCTATAGACATTATAATATGCAATCAAAATGTATCTTATAATATGTTAAAGCAAAAATCCTGTCTGTAGTGGCTTTGATATAGGTCAATGCAAGAATACTTTATAGGTGTGTAAAAAGTTAAGAATGTGTCTTCCTAGTGGACTTGGCAAACAAAAATAGGTTATTCAACTACGATGATACTGGGTTGTGCCCATTCACTTTGACAGTAAAAACCAAGGAAACTATTCAAGTTAAAAATAGCAACACCCCTCTAGACAATGGGTTAAAAAAAAAAAAAAAAAAGCCAAAGATGGCAATTTTTTTTGTTTTTTTTGTTTTTTTTACAATCGCCAACATCCTTTCATCCAATCTGTTACATTTTCAAAACGCACAACATCCATCTCTTGTGGACTATACCGTTAACACAATTCATGTTTTCACACAATATGCAGTAAATTAACATGTTTCTAAAATGCTTAAATTGTCTTTACATACAAGCTTACCCAATACCAACATTATGGATCTTTCTTGTCTTATTTACAAATGCTTGCACACAGCTTGCCAGAACTGAAACCCTTATAGTATAAAGCCTCTACTTCTACAACAGCAGCTGAAAAGCTATATTGAAACAGCTGCTAAACATTTTTGAATGAACAGATCATTGAAACATTGAGAAATAGCTGATGTAACCTTTACATGCTGTTCATATTCTATACCTTCAGTGTGGTACAGGTCAATTTTGACCTGGCCCAAGAATCCACTCATAACAAGTGTCTATACAAAATTCTGAACCACGGATCTATAATGTATAAATAGCCTATCTGACATTAATAAATGGGTGATTAATCCTTAATTTATGTTTCAGAGAGTAGGGGGAGAGTGTTTTTTAGGTTTTACACCACTTGTTTATGGAGAAAAAACATCTATCACACATTATCATGTCCTATTTTACCTAAGACATGAAAACACAACAGCCATAATGAATGTAAATGCATTTATTGAAACTGTAAAATGGCGGGAATTGATGGGTTTTAATTTGTTTATTTGGAGGTTATTTTGTAACATTGCAGGTGCTTGTGCTTGCAGGTGCAGATCTCGCGACAGTGTCAAGGCACCCTATGACTTCTGTTCCTTATGTGGACCATATATGGTCATGCCTATGCTGTTTTACTCTTTCACTGCTTTGAGATTCCCCCATGATACTTCAAAGACCAACAGGTGCCTGTCTTGGTGGGAACCTGGGCAAATGTGGTGGGAACGCAGGTCTTGTGTCAAGGTCTAACCCTAACCCTTGAACTCTGTCACTCCTGTCCCATAACAAATATACAGACATGGCATGTACAGTTTCAAGATTCCCTAAAACCACCATTTCCCTTGATTTGACCCACACTGGTGGATCTAAAATCCATTTCAATAGATACGGGTCAAATTTGACCCAGAACAGCCTCAATGTGCAAAAATTTGTAGCGCCTGTACAAAAGTATACAATTTTGGGTCACTTTAGGAGAAATTATCCAATTCCAGGTTAACAGAATGGCATTTAGGGTGTCTTTACTGCTGTCAAAATTGGTCACATTTGACCGAACAGTATGTAGGAGTTACTGTAAGTTGTGTAAAATAGACCAACCACACTTCCGTGTGTTTTTACTGTGTATTTTATTTTTACACATTTGGAACCAAAGGCCATGTATGTTAGATTTTTTTTATGTTGATCACTGGCAGCAATTTCATCTTGCTAATACTGTAAAGCTTTTACTGCAGCAATTCTGTCACTTACTATTTTTCTACTGTACATTCTATGAAGTAACGATGACTCATTCACTTTTAGATAGTATGTTACCAAAAATGCACACATTCAGCACTCAACCAAAAAATGTAGAGTGGTTTACAGTAAAAGGAAACGGAATTATAAAAAACAATGGATTTCATATTGTCTATTGTATGCAGGTAGAACTGAAACATGAAAATGAATGCAGTTTTTGTAATGTCATCAACTGTATTTTGAAAGTTGTTCTGCTCTGATTGACTATATGTTCCTCTTGGATAGAAAACGTGCTAGTGTTTTGAAAGAATGATTTCATATCAAGTTGGGTTTGCCATGTTTTGGTAGAGTTGGTGTATGTAGAGAAATTTGTAAATGAAATTTGAAAATGTGATTTTGAGCAGAAAATTAACTATTTGGTGTGTTGCTGTGTTAAGAGTTTAGAAATGGTATCTTGAAGTATAGGTAAATGCTTGTTAGCAGTTGTAAATTCCCAAGAAGTCATCTGGAGTACCATCCACCTGCTCACATTACAGCATTTCCTCTGATTAATATTGCACTGACTAGGAACATTTTGTGCTGACAAATTAAGTATCATAACGAGAGTCAGACTGGTAAAGTGGCTGTAAACAAAAAAGACACCCTGACCAAGTCTAACGACACCTCATAGTGAAACATACAGCAGGCCCATACTTAACATTACTCCATGCAGATGGGCGTTTCAGGAGAATATTTTAGTTTCCTAGAACATTCTAGAGAAACTTACTACTAGAACTCAGATCCTCTTTTGTGAATGTCTTGTAAAAATATATATTTTTATAATTTAAACTATTACAGAGTAGAATCAAAAGATCAGAACAGTAATAAGAAGGCCCTTTCTTTCCGTGTTGTGAATAAAAGCCAACTGTACTGCATGTACCTGCAACTAAATGCTGTATTGTCAACATAGTGTTTGAGAATTGTCCAGTAATCTTGTGTTCAACTATTTTTGTGAACAGTGCAGAAATGGACACAACACCAAGTCATTTTCTGTCATGTCATATAAAATACAAAGACAATAATCACAGCAATAAACACACTCCCTTTTCTTCCTTTTGCTGTTTGGCTACAATAGACTGGCTAAGAGTAGCCAATACATAGATGACGTGCTTTCATATAGAATGATTTAAAACATTTTTCAAAACATTGTCGTATATAAATAGGCTATAATATAGCAATCACTGTTCAGGTTTTTTCTATTGGAGTTTAGGTTTAGTTGTTGCAGTTATGGGTTCCCAGTTATGGGTTTTGTGTTTGTATGGGTGATAACCATAGTGTATACTGTAGACTGTTACTATATTTGTTACTATATACAATCACTATATTGTTTCAGAGAAATACTCCAGAAGTTATACAATATGTGTTAAATTATGAGGATATGTCAATTGATTTTAAGCTAAATCAATCATAGTAGGTTGAAATGTGTTTTAAAAGTTAAAAAACTGAAAAACCAAGTATAGACGATGAATAGGCATAGTTTAAATACATTACACCTCACTTCTCAAAGGGAAGGATGATTACTATGGTTACTGTAGTATGGTAAGCAACTTGTTGAAGAGAAACTGAAACATGAATGTTGTTGCAACATTATGTTCGATAGAGTATTTCAAAACATACATGCTCTACTAACTAATTAAAAGTCACCCCCTGAAAAGATCTGATACATGAATATGTCCTACATAAATGTTCCAAATACAACAGCCTGTTATCTGTTGATCTAACCTAAAAGACAATTGTACAATACTGACAACACATGTCATTATCTGGTGTGTCAGAGAGAAAAGCAATAAATAAATAATAAAATATAGCCAGTGTGTGCAGACATTTGCACACCCAACATAGCTGCCATGGACTAAAGAGTGAGTGTAAACAGTGTCACTGTCAATCAATGTCCCTTTAGCGTAATGGTGCGTGATGTGTAAAGGGTGAGCACACGACGCTAATTAAAAGTGCTGCGAGCAGAATTGCACATTGAACTCAATATATATAGTCAGTAGTCAGACCACAGGAAAACTGGGGGGTATGAAGGGGGGGGGCACATGCTATAACCATTTCCCCCTGTCACAGTGTGGACGCTTTCAACAGCATCGACTGGACGAATAAACATTCTCTACCCCAATGCGGTTAATGGAATGACACGCTGGGTCCAGATACTGTAGGCTTTGTTGAGACGAGTTGTAGTAGTGATGGTATGACGGTGACTACACTGTGACAACACATCTCACTTGACAATACTGTAATACCGTAATAATACGCATCCTCATTGGAATCAATTCAGAAATTCTGGCATATTTTTGTTCAATGTACTTTGAAAAATTTGAACAAACCATTATCTGAAGTCATAAATAAATATATATGTATACTTAAAAAAAAACCCAACTATATATATATAATTTTTTATTTTATTTTATTTTTTTTATTTTTTCTAAGTAGATATTTTTATGCCTTCAGAGAATTTTTCATTCATTCTACACCTTATAGAGTCTTGGCCTAGCATCATCACTCCTCATTCTTACAGTGACTCATTGTCAGTGTGATGACATTCTCAGCTCTACTTGCTGTGTGCCAGCTTGTGCACCCTTAAATGATGTATGATGGCTTAGTGATTGAACATGCCAAAATTAGCACCAGGATCAGGTGTCATAAGTGATGAGGCAAACATGCATTGCATGTCTGTTTCCTATTCCACCATTTCAATATCAGAGAGCAAAACAGCCATTAAGCTCATAAAGATACACCATGTGCAGAAATAAGACATTGCCATGGTTACAAAAGCATACAGCTGTGACATCTCATATAGAGAGCATAGAGATGCACCATACGAACTGAAATGTTTATAACATGCTAATAATCACTGCCTCTGTTGCATGCTAGAAAGCTTTGCTTTTGTTTAGCCATCAATGGCTTTTCCACTATTTCTTTCAATGACGACCTTCTCCGTTTCCTGAATTATTCAATGTCTATTTTCTGGTCCCTGCTCTTTCACTCAGCCTGCTGCCATAGCTTACCTCCCTACACCTACACACGGGCATGGTGTGATGTACTATTGACGCTACATTGTCTCATTGAAGGAAAAGAGAGAATGGAGAAAGATTAGAGAGAATATTAAAAAAAAGGAACTAAGACAGGATGAGAGAGAGAGACGGAGAGGCCACCAACCTTAACAATATATGTCACTCCTGGACCAGAGATCTTCTCGCTGGAGTGTATCCATCCTCTGGTGGGTTTGTTGACCAGTCCACCACCTCCACCTGGGCTCCAGTCCTCTCCACTGGGCTGGAGCTCCTCCAGCCTTCTCTTCTTGTTCATGCCGCTGGCTGGCTCCAGCTGGGAGCAGGGGGGGGCAAAGGAGCCTGAGCTGCACAGAGAGCTGCCCACACCGGAGGCTGCTGTTGCTGCTGCAACTGACGCACTGGGGCCAGGGCCACTGGAGCTGCCGGAGCTAGAGCCCCCACCCCCCTGCAACTTAGAGACAGCCAGGTCCTTGACAGCTGAGGGCAAACCCTTGATGCCCAGCAAGCTGCCCGAGTTGCTGAATTTCAGGTTTGACACCTTGTTGATGAGGGTGCAGAGGGTAGTGCCTCCATCGTCCAGGTGGTCGGAGCTGTGGCTGGCTGTGGCGGCGCTGGGGACGGCGGCGGTGGCGGTCGAGGAGGGGTGGACCTCGGTCGCGGGGGCGTAAGGTGTCTCGGCGGCAGGCTGGGGGGCGGCCGAGACCTTGGGGTTCATGGACAGGCCGTGGAGAAGCTCATCGACGGATGTTACTGACTCATTCCTGAACCGGTTGTATTTGGTACGGTGAAGCATACCCTTCCCTCTCTTGCTCTCTCCTCCTCTCCACTGACCGACACACAGCCTTCCCTTTTCACAAGTGTACTGACAGACGTGGCTGAGCCGTGCTGATTACTCTCTCCTGTAACATAGCAGCAGCGGTACAGGCAGCAAACGCCTTGTAGCAATCACAGGCCACCTGACTGTAATTTTCTCTACTGAGGTTACAGTGGTGGTTGTGGTGAGCTGCTGCCACTGCTGTCGCCAAAGCCTAAACTGCCTTTAGTAAAATCCAAGGCTGCGATCCAATCCGTCAGAGAGAAATAAACAGTAACAACCCTTGGCAACACAACATGGAAGTAGAGGAGGAAGAGGATGGAGAGAAAAAGGGTCTCTAAAAAGCTGCCAGTGTGGTGATGCAGCGTGTTTGGTTTCCAGCAGTAATGATGATGATGAGGATGATAATGATCTCTATCCTCAGATCCACACAAAGAAAGAACAGAGAAGGCTCTATGTTGGCTATGATGGTGGATACTGGCGATGATGGTGGATACTGCGAGCGAAGAGCAAATACTCTCTACTGACTGCTGCCTGCCTGCCGGCTCCGAGCTAAAGCATGACTCACTGATCTGAGAAAACCTTCTCAACAAAAGGCTTGCTGAACACTGCAAATCACTTCCTGTTGGAGAGAGAAAAAATCCTCCCACTTACAGCACACTAGAACCAATCAATTCTCAAATTTCCCAGTCTGATATTTCTTCATCATTGTAGGAATGCTTGTCTGTTTTATTTTGTTGTAACAGAAAAAGGAAATAAAGACTGTCACCGATCTAACGCCGATCTAACAAAATAAAATGTGATATAATAATAAGCTTGAATTCATCTTGTACCCTCTTATTTGCTTATAAAATATAAAAATAGATCAAATAAATAGGAATAAAAATCAAAGTAAATGGTACACACTGTTTGAATTAATCACAGTGTAAATTAATAGAGTGAAATAAGTAATTAAAACTAGCATTCATGTTATTGACAGCTGCAATAAGTCTGCCTGCCATAAGTCTTCCTTAACAGTAAGCAGGCAGGCGCATTTGAGTCAATAATAACATCTCTATTTAAAGGTATCATAAAGACACTGTGCTCCATAAAGAACATAAAAAAACATATCTATAAATGAATGACAAAAGAACACAAGAGATAGAAGAGGTAATATAATGAACCTAATGCAACACTGCACATACATAACATCATTAATATCTTCACCATGCAAAATTATAATCTCAGAAGATGGGCAAGCATTACTCAGATAAAAAGAAATATACTCCTGGCCCTCAATCTTAGACTTTCCATATCCAAAGATTATGAATTTCTAACACATCTGTCTTTCTGTACATTAGATTCATAGTCAACCTTTAAAGTATAAACAAAATATTTAAATATCCCAAAGAATGTTGTTTTTAGTCCATTGGGATCAAGCGCATCATCAATTTTCCCTCAACATTCTGCAACAAAGGATTATAAAATGACGTTTAACAACTGGGAAGCAGATAGAGGTCTACAGCCCCTCTAAAACACTATACAAAAGGTCCTGGTTTACCTACGTGAATGACACAACTCAACAAAACACAATGTGAACAACATGTTTCCCAGGCAGATGAGTCAATGAAGCAACCAAACGGATAAGCGAAAAAAGCCCAAGAGTCTCCTTAAAATCAGCAGCGACGAAGCCTCTTCATCTCCCCTCTGTAGACAAAGCTCAGAGCCAGACACCATTCATGTAAAATGTCCTCAGGAGCATCTAGCAAAGCCGAAAGGCTGACACTCATTCATAAGCAGCTTCCTCTCTCATTCTGCTGCAGATTTCGCACTGCAGTCCCTCCCAACATCTCTCTTTCTTGCCTGGCAAATACAGAAAAAAAAAGACAGCACGTCTGCTTTCTCTCCTCAGAAACAAAGGCAAATACAAAAGCAGGGAAGAAAAGACAGGCCCCAACAAATCAAGAGAAGAGAAGAGACAAAACGACAAAGGAGAAAAAGAACAGCGGATGATAAAGGCGTGCAATATTTAGTCTTTTATGTGAATGAAATAGCAGGCTGGCATACCAATGTTTCTGTGAATGGAAGCGAGGCCTTTCTGCTTCTGCAAGGCAATCCCTAGGGATGGCATGGTGTTATCCAATGAGGAGCCAGCTGGATGACTCATTCAGGGAAGGCTTGCAGAATAGTGGAAGAGACCATTCTAAATGTAGGTGTACATTTTGTTAGCTCTTATAATGCTGTAAATACTATATACATCATCTGATATGAAATGGCTAAATAATTAATAATAGTAGTATATGTCAAGAGAATGAAAAATTGAAGAATATCAAGGTCAGAAAATAGAGCATGAAAATATGACACCCCCGTCTTTTTGGCACTTTGTTACCAGTATGGATTTTTTTTCCACATACATACGAATAGTGGTCATCTTCACATTCAATTAGTAATTTACAGTTTATTTGTGTAAGAGTAGATAGTACAAACACATTGGATTAACAAATGCCTTATGTGTTGTGCCATGTAAGGAGTAGTGACTGACAGATGTATATGTAATCATATTTTCAGCCTGTAGATGGGTTTAATATATCTGTAGTAGGAAAAATGTATTAATTAATGTACCACTAAAATTAACACAAGAAACTGATTTTTGGCACAATAGTGGTTGAGATTGAATATATTCTTATATCATACAAAAAGCAATTCTACAAAAATGTATGTGTAGCCTATTAGAATTATTTTCTTTTTCATTTAGTAGTGTATGGTTTTGCTATTATGATGATTTGTTTTCTGTTTAACTGCTGTAGCTATTTATACTTTAAATAGTAAAATAGTCATAATTTATCAAAATTACCCTATACACACATCTATAAACATGACACACATCTAAGAGATACTGTCCATGGAAAGTTTTATCTTTGATGCCACCTACAATGAAGTCTACATGCTGAGAATTCAAAATACCAGTAAAAAACGAAAAACAACAAGGTTAAAGGCAGAATGAGTAGGGTTTTTCTAATAAACAATGTACAGACTCATACAAAATTAATCCTTCTCAGCAATCACTTATGACCCACTAGAAGTATGTGGCAGTGTTTGTATCTGTAGAGACCCTGCCCTCTGCCTGTATTTTCTTATTTTGCTGCGTTTGTAATGTTTCTGGGCGTCAACCTTTGGGCAGTGGGTGCTTCTGCGTTTGCACTAGCACTTCTGGTGTCATTGAGCTGGGGAGGAGGGGCCAAGTTTGAATGTTGTGTTTAAAAACCGCAACCGACAAATCCTACTTATTCTGCCTTTAAATATTTTTACTTTATATTAAAGTGCTGATAATTTAAGCGCAAACATTTTTTTTACTATTTTGTTAGCAGCTACATCTTGATTACATACATTTTGATTTCCAAGCATCACGAAGCACAAATTCTTAGTTTAGTATTTCTGCCTCAAAACATGTAATTTATGTAACATTGCAGTGCCTGTGATACAGATTTATGTTATGTTGATAAAGCATGTAAGCATAAAATATAATGTGTTTGCACAAAGTCTTTACTTGTTTATTAAACATGCTTATTAAAATAACAGGAATTTGAAGGCACAATCCAGGATTGGTTTTAATTGTGACACCGCCCCACTTCTGTTTGTTTTGTGAACTGTGATGTAGCTGTTTGGAAACAGCAAACTTTTAAAAGCCACTCAAACACGGGGAACTCTGTATGTACTGCCGAAATTCACTAAGTGAAAGATGGCTGACGCTGACTGAGGCAACGTGCAAACCAAAACAACAATGCTGTTATAATTCAACAACAGGGCAGCACTTACAACAATCATGGATTGTGCCTTTAAAGAAACTGCATTAAATAATTAAAAAGATTATTGTTGAGTATTATTGACAGGGCAGACATACAGTAGGCACTTGGTAAAATATGTTCTTTTTTAATAATTAAAATAATGAATATACACAGCCAAAAAAAGCTATGGAAAGGGACCCCACTTCTGGCTCATAATGTGAGGTTTCTTTTTAGATTTTTAAACAGTGTCAACTGAGACCATAATAAAACTGCTATAATGAAGCAATTGATTAAATTTAGGTGAGCGCCGATTGGTATGAAATGAGGTCCAGGTCACAAATATACAATGAGCACAATAGACTTCAATTCCTGGACTGCCAATCTTACAAGCAACTATAGTAATTGGAAGAGTCAAAACCACAGTGCCCAGACAATAGATGTAATAAATGTTCTTGTGTCCCTGAAATATACATGTATAGTATCAAACTTAAGGAAAAAAAAACAAAAGATAGGCAGAAATAGATTTGCATTTCCTGGAGGAGAAACGTATAGAGGAGTGTTTGAAGTGTTTCTTGAGTAGCTAATTTTTCAATTCACAATGGAGGATAGCAGGTGGCTCTGCACATCTGACTGAGGTGGGAAGATAATTACCCAAGATGTAGAAAAGTTTAGGCCTGGTACTAGTATAAATAAAAACTTCAGCTTGTTCAGAATGCCGCTGCAAGAATCTTGACCAAAACTAGAATGTTTGACCATATAACCGCCATTTTGAGATCTCTACATTGGCTCCATGCTAGATGTGATTTTAAGGTTCTGTTACTAACGTACAAAATTCTTCACCGGCTTGCGCCCTGTTAACTATCAGACCTAGTATTTCCATATATCCCGCCCCGTGCCCTTCGATCTCTTGTCACTGAGCCATTATCTGTTCCAAGAGTTAAAAAGAAATCAGCGGGGTGCAGGGCTTTTTCATAACGCGCTCCTTTTCTCTGGAATGGTCTGCCTGCCGCTATTAGGGAGGCAGTTTCTATAGATATCTTAAGACCCATTTATTCTCCTTGTCATTCGGTCAGCCTTAACTTTGTCCATTTCATGAGTAAGCTAGCCTACCTTTAGAGTTAGGTTAGCCACCTAGTTAGCACCGGCTGGCTGCACCCTCCAGTCACTCCTATTTAACTCTGTAGTGGGGCCTGGTTGGCATTTTTGTGTTTCTGAACGCAGCCCCAGTGTGGGCTCCGCCTTTCGCTCCTCCCCCTGATCAGTGGCAGGTATAAAGGGCACCTGTTGCCAGTGTGTCCTCCTATTTGACTGTTCCATTGATCAGGTAGGCTGCTGTTGTTGGAGGAGCCTGTGTTAAGGGTGGTGGTTTGGTGTTTGTTTTGATGTCTAATCCCAATTGCCCTATTTGACTGTTCCATTGATCAGCTGAAGAGTTCACTCTCTACCCCCAAGAAGATGTGATGGCTCAAACCTCTGCATCGGAGCAAAGTGGCCTTCCAGGCATGACCCGGGGAGGAAACCGTGGAAGGCAAGCTGTGGAAGGTGCCATGATGTGGTGTTCCTAGTGTCCCTTGCTGTCTCCCAAGACCTAACCCGTGGCCTCGGACTTGATATTTGCAATGCTAGACACCCTGTGTGATACCTGCGTTTATGTCTCTGGGAAGAAAGGAGACGCAGCTAGGTAGCTGGCGAGGTAGTCTGCACAGGCTGATGGTAATAGTTGGTCTAGTCACTATCAGGCCTGCACCGCTCTGATGGGGTCAGGGGTTTTATATGGGCTAACAGAGGGGGGGGTCGCTGAAGGCCTAACATTCATTTGATGAATGTTTTGCCTGGGTTTTAGTAAATGGTGTTTTAACTGAATCAACTGACCTTTTGATTTTGTTCTGTCTTTTCTGTTCTTTAGGTTTTTGGAGCGCC
>OMKK01076952.1:0-22942 GCA_900302305.1 Polymixia japonica
TTATGGACAAACAACTAAAGGCTAGACCTCTACCTTCAGTCCCAGAACCCAGTGACCCCTCCAGCACCCCTGGAGCCAACTCCATGCAGTCTGATGCCTCTGGTTCTGGAGTGACTGAATACCAGGCCTCCTCAACCTTGGAGTTTGCCTCTGGAGCCCCTAGTACACAGAAAAATGTGATTGTGTCTGGGGTCTCATCTTCTCATGGCTACCTAGAAGTAAACAAGATCCCTGAACAGCCCTCCGCCAAGAATTCTCCATCAAGGATTGAGAATGTGGTGGTCTTGAGTCAGCGCCCAGTAGCCAGACTGGCCCTGTGGCTAACTGGAAGGGTGAAGGCTACTGATGCAGGACTCAATGAGATAATCAGTTCTCCCTTGCGAAGTGATGAGGCACTTGAATCACAGCTGAGTGACACACTACCAAACGATGTCCCACAGCCATACCCTGCATCCACAGATCAGCAATTGCCTCTGGATCCTCCCACAAATGAAATTGGTAGACAGGAGTTAAATGAGGTGGGGCGTATGAATGTTGTACCATTGCTTGATGGATGGCCAATTCCTCCACATCTTGAGAATGCTCCTATGAATGTTGTACCATTGCTTGATGGATGGCCAATTCCTCCACATCTTCAGAATGCTCCTATGAATGTTGTACCATTGCTTGATGGATGGCCAATTCCTCCACATTTCGAAAACGCAGCTCTCTTTGAAGAATCTCAAAGACGACAACGGCGCGAAAGATCTAAGATGCTTCACACAACACCACAGGGAGGCTACAAGTCTTTGCCAGTGGATGACATTGTGAATGACACAAACCTGCATGAGGATGGTCTAAACCTTCACAGAGATGAGCCAAGTCAAAGGCAGGCAGATTCTGTGGTAGTGCATAACGTAGGAGCTGCTGGCTTCCAATCAGTAATCCGTTCAAAGCTGCAGTTTTCCAAAGGCATGGATGGGTCGCAGGTGCTGAGTTATGAGGAGGAAGTGGCGAGGCCATTAGAGGGAAAACCAATGACTAGAAGATTTGGGATGGATAAAGTTAAGAAGCACCAGGAGAGAGGCCAGAGGGGACTGCTCCTGACCTTCATGGACTTGTTCAGGTATATTATTGTTGACATTTAGTTTGCTTACATTTTTGATGTAATGACATTCTATTGCATACTTTGACGTGAAATGTAACTTAATGTAAAATATTGTCATTGCAGTGCATTTATTTCAATATCTCTTCTCAGGCGGCTGGACAAAGCGGAATAGTTCAACAGAAGTAAACTCACTGATAACTTTTAATAAAAAATTTTGAGCATTAATCAGTTGTCTTATTTTCCATGTTCTCGTCAAGGTTCTATTGACTAGGTTTGTTTACACACGGACTGCAAAAATGTTAAGGAGAAAAGTGAGGTTTGGTTTCACAACAAAACCTTTATTCAGTTAGCCCCCCTCCCTCTGTAGTCCCACCCAGATGTCGCTGTGGGGAGCTCGGCTCTGTAGTTGTGACAGTACAGTGTGCGCTCTCCCTTTTACACCGCATGCTCAGTTGTTTTTTTTTGTTTTTTTTCTATCCTAAGTTTGACCCTGGCCACTATTTCCTCCGCACCGCACTCACTATAAAGTGTCCATGCTTTTCTCACGCAGTCTCTTTCCCCGGCCACAAAACAACCGTGAGTGTCTAACTCACCGTTCTTGAAAAACTTAAGAAAAAAAAAAATATATAAAAAACATAAAATCTATAAAATCTTCATAAAAATAAGTACCGTAATATTTAAAAATACAAACATTTAAAAAAAAAAAAGCAAAATATATTTTTAAAAACAATAGTAACAGGAGGCCTCGGGCTTAACAGAAATACTTCGAGAGACGCCGAATTATTCTGCTTTTCAGGCTTGTCATTTTATTCTGCCAGCGTGGACAACTTCCTAAAGAGATAGTAAAACCATTCTGTCAATTGAGCGTTTCTTCATTAGTCGAGAATTACGCCCGGATTCGATCCCCTGTATGCAATTTCATACCAACATTTCTCTGGCTATCGAGGAAAGAATTGCGGTTCATTTACTTTGAGAAGTCCGAGATATGAACACGGCGACTGCGGGGAGTTATCCAATGGCTTCTCTCTATGTTGGCGACCTGCACCCCGATATCACCGAGGCTATGCTGTATGAGAAATTCAGCCCAGCTGGACCGGTGCTGTCTATTCGAGTATGCCGAGATATGATCACCCGACGTTCTCTTGGTTATGCCTATGTGAACTTCTCACAACCCGCTGACGGTAAGAATTAAAGCATGCATCCAAAATGATCTGGTGTTCAACCTTTACAGTTAAAATGTCCTGTGAGCACGATGTTACCTACACGCATCATTTACCATAATGGCAGATCTGTCATTGGTAGTATGCTTTTTTTCTTTTTTTTTTCTTTTTTTTTTTCCGAAGTGACTGCATACGTGCGTCGTTCAAATGGAGTAACATGGGAATATTTTGAATGTCACTATAAAGCCCGATATTAGGTACAGCCTACATTATCAAATGCAAGAAACGCTGTTTGGCAGTTTAAAATATGAGCTTGCACCAAATCATGATTTCACATCGATAAAATAATATCGATAATAATAATATTATTGTACTCTCGTAGTGAGATCAGCTTCTAGATTGGTTGGAGTGCTAATTTGACCCATATGAATGCAATGCCCCAGTTCTTGCATGCTGCGGTGTATGGCATTACTTGGATCTGAGCTCTTTCCACATGCAGAATTTGGCACGTGTGGGCTATGCTTGAAGGTTGATTAGAAACATACATTTTGTATCCACTGCATTTTATGAAGTAACTCTGCAGCAGGAAAATAACTTTAGTTTTTATGTCTAACCCAAAATGACCCATTTCTGCTCCTATTTAAAGGGCCACTGGGGGACAGTTCTATTGTGAATTCATTCCTGTTGCCCCCTGCTGCTATACTCGCTGAAAAGAAAAGGGCCAGGCACAGCAGAACAATAACATTACATTTGCGTGCTTGACATGTCATACATGTGCATAGGCTAATGGATAAATTATCAAAGAAGTGATCCTGTTATTTTAATTCAAAGTTCAATTCAGCTTCATGTTTGAACTGCTTTAGGATTGGTTAGGCCTATCACAGCCTATAGTTGGGTCATGTGCAACATTCTAACAACTTCTGCTTGTTATTCATCCATTTGGATTTGTCTGTTACCCATTTTGTCACTGCTATTCAAATATCAATCATTGATTGCACACCTACTGGAGTTTAGATGACTGAAGCCTGCCTTAAAGGATTGTTATTGTTTTGAGTTGTATACATAGTACATATATTGGGTATACCAAGTCAGCCCTCAGTGAAGAGACCAGGTAGTGAACACATAAATTATATTGTATAGAATGCCATTGTTGGAACACTTTTCCCATAGGGACCATGGCATCAAAACATTAAGCAATGATGGTGGGTGTTTTGTCTTCGGGGGAGCCAGGCAACTGTTTACACAGTGTGGGCTTTTTAACCTGTAGTATCAACCTTAAACACCTGCCACAACATATCTATGCTCATGCCAGTTACCAGAAGCTGTACCTTGGCTTACTAGGTTACAAGTGGCTTCCAGAGTGGTAATATCATTCACTTGCATGAATGTAAGAGGAGCTAGAGGTGGGAAACTGAAGAGACACCATTTGTTGGCAGTTTAGAGGTGTGCATGTGGGGGACTGTTGCTATTGGATGTTTGAGGGTTAAATGGAGCCCTAGTATGTGCTTATAAGGCAAAAGCCTGCTGAGACATGGAACACATATACTGACATTACTCTGAGAATTCTCTGTACTCTGAGAGACATTTAAGATTTATTTTAATTGGGGTGACTGAATGGATTTTTTACGTGGTTTATACAGAGGGTTTCATGTATAAGGCAGTAGTCTAGGCTGGTTATCATCTCTGTTGGATTGCATCAAGTGACAACTACATGTGTAAACATTCGCAAGACCTGGTGTTACTCATATGAACATTCTTGTTGAATGTGTCTCCCCATCAATGGTAGAGAATGCTCAACTCACACTCCATGCCAGCACATAACTCTTAGGACCCCTCTCTAAATTTAGAACCTCTTTTAGGCATCCCAAAATTTGCCTGGCCATAATGCCTAAACATTTTAAGTCTTTGAATGACGGAAGTAGTTTACAAAGTGGGCAGCATTGCTTGTCGAGTACTGACTACTGAAATTTTGGGCCTTGCTAAACTGACTACTGAAATTTTGAGCATTTCATTTGTTACGTAATGTTCTAATTCATGCTTTCTACGACATTATTTAGTTCATGAACCATTATTCCTGTATTACATAGCTGATTATAGCCTTATTTTTTAATCAAGAGTCCCACTGGGAACCTTCCAGAATTAGGCCCACATGTTTGACTGTGATCGCACACCTTCTCTGAGCACACGGGTTTTGAAGTACAATTGCAGGGCAAACTGCTGATGCCAGCAGACGCAAGGCAGCTCCGTTTTGTTTACCAGACATTTTTAGCTGAAAAGCCCGGGGTGCGTGTGTGTATGTTACTGTGGAGTCATTGAACAAAGGGACGCTCGCTAGTTGGCATGTGTGCCCAGATGGACATGAGAGCCGACATGAGAGCGAGTGATAGAGACAGAAAAAGAATGTGAATTAAACAAATTTCTACTCGTAGACTAGAGTACTGGGTTTGTCACACATATCTTAATGCTTTGACTTGTCTGTTGGGTTGGACCAGGCCCAACAGCATGTGGTCCATCAGGGCACTGCTCTTCCCATCTGTCTGAGTGAGAGGGCCATGTGCTCCTAGCTAGCCCACAGCAGCTGCCACTACACACACCGTCACAGCTGCTCCTGTATGGCTCCTCCACCACATGGTCTACTGCAGTACTTTAGGACATTACACGTGCCTTGATAATGCCCTGGGAGGAGCAGGGGCTCTCCATTGTGGCACAGGCAGAAATTCTTTTTGGAACACTCCACTGTAGCATTGTCTTATTAGAGAGTGATTGTTGGGTACTTCAGTGTGTGGTAGTGTAGTATTTTGTGGGTTACAGCCTAAAATGTGGCGATTAAGTTATAACCATTATTGTCCCATGGTATTGTTAAATTTTGCCATTATCATGGTACAATATGTGTGGTGTGGAAGTGCTCTACAGGACTGCATGTTGACTGTGGTGGAAGGAAGCATGGTGTGTAGCAGACACACTACCTGACTGCTATGTTTATAGACTCCTGGCTCCATGTAAACAAGATCCCTGACCCTTTCCTTTGACATCTCTGCCCCTACCTCCCCCTCCCCCACCACCAGCGGAGAGAGCCCTGGACACCATGAACTTTGACGTGGTGAAAGGGAAGCCTATCAGAATCATGTGGTCCCAAAGAGACCCCTCCCTCAGGAAGTCTGGAGTGGGTAACGTTTTCATCAAGAACCTGGACAAGTCCATTGACAACAAGGCCCTCTATGACACCTTCTCCGCCTTTGGCAACATCCTGTCCTGCAAGGTAGAAATGTGATAAATATGACCGAGGGACAGGAACACTAGAGTCGCTTTAACTGTGCAACAGGAAAAGGAATTAAAATATTTAATTTAAGCTGTTTTGCATGGATTAAGACGTTAGTTATATGTGTACCAGGCAGTGTGTGTTTTGGGAGTTGGAGAGATATTACATACTTTAACTTAACAAAGGAGATGACATCTTCCCTCAGTTCCCCTTAAAATGCCCCCCTGCTAAAAGCATCTGCCCTTATTAAAGGCAATGCATTCTTGTAGTCCCTCTTAAATTGTATAATGTCTTCCCTGGTCCAGGTGGTGTGTGATGAAAATGGCTCCAAGGGCTACGCATTTGTTCACTTTGAGACCCAGGATGCCGCTGATCGTGCCATCGAGAAGATGAACGGCATGCTTCTGAATGACCGCAAGGTGTGAGTGTCTCATCACGAGAGGAGGGGTTTTGGGGGAAGGTGGTCTCGGCCTCTAGTTTAAGAAGATCTGTTTAGGGATCGACTGACGTTTCGACGAGTTCTGAAGGAGCGATATCTGGCCAGGGCAACGATAAAGTGACTTTGATAAGAATTGATGGCACCAATGATCAAGAGGTTTAATATACAGATGAAGATGCTTTACCGTTTTTTTTTATTGTTTTATACATCAATTGTAACGGTTAGAAAGCTGTTTGTAATTATGATATCAGCAATTGTAAGCTGATAGAAGCTGGGACCTATCTGTGATCAGATTGCTATGAAGAGGGGTATATTTTCTGCCTTTATACCTTGTTTGTCTGTTTACTTACTTGTGTCAATTGATTTGAGTTTTCATATGTTATTTGTCTTGATTTTGCACTGTTGTTGGGGTGGTGGTGGGTGGGGGGGGGTACGTTTTTGAATTTGTGTGTGAATAATACAACTAACAAGCAGATTTCTCACTGTGGCCAGTAGGAAGAAAACCATTTGAACTGACTTAACAAGCGACTCACTTCCTTACTCGTATCTTTCCTATCAAATACGTTTTCTGTTTGTCCATTTTGTCCAACCACTGGTCCACCCGCCTCAGAGTGTGTATGTGTATAACCACGCTTGTGTGTTTTAGTGATGGATCGTATGCAGGAATGAAATACTGGATGGCGAATTGGGAGAGGTCGTCGTAGCAAGGTATATAAGATCGTTTGATCCTCCTCAGCTTTCCTTTGTACTGCGAGCCTCTGTTCCTCCATCCCTCTCCATCCACCTCCTCACCAAGTCTTGGACCAAGGAATTATGATGGTTGTCACTGTGTTGTCTGTTGTAGCATGCCTACTTATTTGCCTGCCTCTGATATTAACGGCTTTTAACTGGTTTGGTTTTTCATCCCGGGAATGATGAGTCACATGAGATGTGGCGGGGAATATGTATTGTGTCGTCTTGTTTTTGTTTTTGATTTTTTTGTTTTTAATGGAATGTACTCTTCAACTTACTGGTCTTGTATGGTCAGGTCTCCCTCTATGTCAGTGTGGTGAGAACCTACCTGGAAGCCTGAAAAAAAAACAAGTGTTAGATTGAAAAAGGAAGTCCGAGAGCCTCGGCCCTGGTTCATTTTCCTCCCATTTAGGGCTGTTTTACGAGAGTGTGTGTGTCGCTGCTCTCCCTCCCATCTTTAGGTTTGTGGGTCGTTTCAAGTCTCGCAAGGAGCGGGAGGCTGAACTGGGGGCCAAAGCCAAGGAGTTCACCAATGTCTACATCAAGAACTTCGGGGATGATATGGATGACGACCGGCTGAAAGAGCTCTTTGACAAATATGGTAAACTCGGACTCGATTCATATGTACTACTCCAAATCCTATCACACCTCTATAGTGGATCAACATGGTCTATTTATTTCGACTATCTAAATAAAGACAACATAGCAATTAGTCTCCAAAATATATTTGGATATAGTGTCATGTCTACAGTATTCCTGTATATCAGACTTCAGCAGCTGCAGGCTCTACAGGTTCTTTTCAGAGATGGCTTGTCCTGGCTTGGTTTGACCTTTAACCCCTACAGGTAAAACACTCAGCGTGAAGGTGATGACAGACCCCACTGGCAAATCCAGAGGCTTTGGATTTGTTAGCTATGAGAAACATGAGGATGCTAATAAGGTACGGTATAGCATCATGTACAAGTGTCTGCTTGGTAGTCTGTGGGTGTTGATCTGTTGTGAATCCAATATAATCCCTATGACTTCATCAACAGGCAGTAGAGGACATGAATGGCACAGAACTCAATGGCAAAACTGTGTTTGTGGGCCGCGCTCAGAAAAAGATGGAACGCCAGGCAGAGCTGAAGAGGAAGTTTGAGCTTCTGAAACAGGAAAGGATCAGCCGTTACCAGGTCAGCAGAAACCTTGCATTTTAATTCATAAGCATGCCAAAGAGGACATTTTTTTGTGTTATGACAGGACAGTAGAGTGTATGTTTGTATTCACACTGTGGATCATGACTGGCTTTTGTTTCAGGGTGTTAACCTTTACATTAAGAACCTGGATGACACCATAGACGATGAGAAACTGCGTAAGGAGTTCTCTCCATTTGGGTCCATTACAAGTGCTAAGGTTAGATAAATCAGACAGAAGGATTACATTACATAACACCAGTACAATACAGGTATTGACACATGTAATGTTTCCGTGCTTATATTTGAAGTTATTGAGATATAATATGTGTATATTTCAGGTAATGCTGGAGGAGGGTCGCTCCAAGGGCTTCGGCTTTGTCTGCTTCTCCTCCCCTGAAGAGGCCACCAAGGCTGTGACTGAGATGAATGGACGTATCGTTGGTTCCAAACCCCTCTACGTGGCCCTTGCCCAGCGCAAGGAGGAGCGCAAGGCCCACCTCACCAACCAGTACATGCAGCGCATCGCTGGCATGAGGGCCATGCCGGCCAATGCCATCATTAACCAGTTCCAGCCCACCAGCGGCTACTTCATGCCAGCCGTGCCACAGGTGTGGGAGATGATCTAAAGTATAAGATGATGTGTTAGAATCCTTGTTAATATATAATACTCGGATACAGAATGCCAATGAACCCAACACTTCAGACCTTTCCCCCCCCCCATTCACCTCAACATTCATCTCAACAATGTTAAGGTTAAGGAAGCATGATTTAAATGCCGTAACACTACTTGTTGCACTTGTTTGTGTCCCCCAGGCCCAGAACAGGACTACTTACTATGCACCCAATCAGATGGCCCAGATGCGACCCAACCCTCGTTGGCAACAACAAGGTGGTAGAGGTCAAGGTGAGGACATGGTATCGTATGATCTTACAAATATCTGTCCTCAAAATAGGCCACTTAACAAATGCTCCAATTCTGACACTGTAATATTATTCAAAATAGCAGACATTTTAAATTGTGTAACTAATCTCAACATTCTCATCTCCCTCTTCCTTGCTTCCAAGGTGGCTTCCAAGGGATGCCCAACTCGCTGCGGCAGCCAGGTCCACGTGCCAACCTGAGACACATGGCTCCCAATACCAGTGGGCAGGGTCCACGAGGCATGTCCATTGTTAATAATTGATCAAAATCATCAGCATCAAATCATGGCTGACTCTGGCTTGGTCTTACATGTAGAAGAACACCTTGGATCTACGTGACACAGCTGTAGACTCTCGACCTTAAACATATTGAGATTTAAAAAATTATCTTTATGATTTCACCGCTTGACATCCAGTTGACCGAAACACCAAAATAAACCTAACTGATACCCACTAGGTTCAATGCTAACAGACATTGACACATTGAACATTGACACTGTGAATCCTCTTTCCCTTTCACTGCTAGGTGCTGGCCAGGCCATGGGTCCTCGCCCCTCCATGGGAGTCCCTGCCCCTCGGGCCATGCCACCCTACAAGTACGCCACCAGTGTCCGAAACCCCAATCCTCAGGTGGTGCAACCTATCGCCTTACAGCAGGTATGACGTGCAGACCAATCACTTAATTAATAGGTGTTTGAATTAAATCTAGCTTTTATACTTGCATTTCTGTTCTGAGCCTATCGTTCTTCTTTGTAACCTTGTCTGCATCCGTTCCCTCCAGGCTCAGCCAGCTGTGCATGTGCAGGGCCAGGAGCCTCTCACAGCCTCCATGCTGGCTGCTGCACCCCCCCAAGAACAGAAACAAATGCTGGGTATAAATAACTACATCACAATACAGAGAGCGATATAATGTGACACATGCTGCAGATATTAGCTGGCTTTTGTATTGTCTATTTTGTATTGTCTGATATATTTACTGACATCCACCTCACAAGTTTTCTGTTATTTTATCTCTGGTTCTTTCTTTTTTCTTTTTCCTTCCTTCCTTCCTTCCTTCCTTTCTGCCTTCCTTCTTTCCTTCCTTCCTTCCTTCCTTCCTTCCTTCCTTCCTTCCTTCCTTCCTTCACACTCAAATAGGGGAGCGTCTGTTCCCATTGATTCAGGCCATGCACGCCAACCTGGCAGGAAAGATCACTGGCATGCTGCTGGAGATCGACAACTCTGAGCTGCTGCACATGCTGGAGTCCCACGAGTCTCTGCGCTCAAAGGTCTCCTTTATCATCATCACTGTCATTATTGTGTTTTTGTCCTTTTTTTTAATGAAATACCAAATGCAATGTGGATTAGCCACATCTGTCACTCTGCAGATAGCCTTCCATTATTTGATTAGTTCATTTTTGATGGTCTGTCTCTCTGTCTGTGTCTGTCTGTCTGTCTAGGTGGAGGAAGCTGTTGCAGTGCTACAGGCCCATCAGGCAAAGAAGGACGCCACCCAGAAAGTGGGTGGCATCACTACTACCACTACTGCTGCTGCCACATCTTGAAGACGGTGTGCTTGTTTTGATTGGCATGACCGTACATTAACAAAACACCATTACAAAACTGTTTTTTTTTTTTTTTACAGCACCTGAGCTATTGACTCTGAATGATGAGTTGACATACAAATAATAGTTATTATGCAACATACAATTTTACTTATGCTGTGATTCATGGCACTGATCTTTTTTTTTGTTCTGTCTCTTCAGGGCACAGACAAATGAGCAGTGACTGGAAGTGAACGCTACACTAGCTGCAGCCACCAGAGTCCTCTGAACAAAATGAAAAAACAAGAAAAAAAAGAAAACATAATTTAAAAACATACTTGAACATTTTGAAAAATATTACAGTACTTAATTTTCTTAGTTCTGTAATAATTTTAAACTGTATACCAAAAGCAATAATGCAAATGAGGGTATCCTCTTGACTCAAGGGCCTTCATTTTGTGGCTAAGGACAGACCCTTTTCTTTAAGGAAAATGAGCCTTGCTCTATTTCTTTGTTTGGAAGTTTTGTTTGATTTTAATTGATGAATTCCCATCAATCCATCCCATCATATTATCATGGGTGTGTGGGCTTCTCAATAAAGGGATGATATAACAAGGTTACCACTTGTGTGTGTTCTTTTTGATTTAAAAGTTATATTTAGCCTATACAAGTTGTTTATATATGGTCCAAGTCAGCTTTTATGTGCACAATCACACAAAGTGCCTCAGCACACCTTACATTAAGATAGAACAGTAATAAAACAAGGAATGGTATTAATACAAAAATAAATCGGTAGAGGTAAAAGACATGAAATGTGGATATGTACAGTATATGCATAGGTGCACACATAGACACACGACAAGCACCTACATACATACAAATGTTTGTATGTATGTACACAAACATATGCATACAGTGATCTAGGGTGATGTGGTGGTGAACCAGTAGGATCAAGAAGGGCCATAGTAAAGGGAGAATAGATGGGTCAAGTCTTACTTTGAGAGTATCAGTGGAATTGGCCGTCCTAATGAATGGTGGAAGGGCATTCCAAAGATAAGGAGCCCGGTGTGAGAATGCTCTTGCAGGGGTCCACACCTTTGAATCCGTCCACTCCACCCATTGAAGATGAAAATGGAGTGTAATGAGTTGTCTGATATCAGGCTAAGAATGCTCTACTGTTACTGTTACTCCCGGCTGATTTCCTACGTATTCTACGGACGAATAAATAGGTCGCATCTAAATAAGGCTGCGGGTTGGTATGTAATATCAGTTATTAATATGTGCGTTTCATAGTCAAGATCAACAACCAGAAAAGACTAAAGACAGAGTAGAGGTTCATTAGAGGTGATTATGACTTCAGCGTGATTTTTTCAAAGACAGGTGACGCTAGATCTTAGTTTAAACTGGGGAGGCGGGCTTCGGCTGCAACGCACCAATGAGGAGTTGCTGGGGTTAGAGTTGAAAGGTTACATCCAATATGGCGGCGACCAAACGAGTGCTATATGTTGGTGAGTTAACAATACTTTTCTTTAACTGATGTTTAATTGATAATGTTTTAGCGTTGTTAACCTATAGAGCACATTAGATTAACCACGTTCGTAGCGGCAACCTAACCTACGTTGGCGATGTAGCTACTCTGGTAAAAGGACAATGGAAATCAGGAGAGCAAGTCACTAAACGTTAACTCGTTTGCCCCAAACTTTTTATGCACTATTATACAAAAAAATATCAAAGTCACATTTTTTCACCAACATTTGTGTATTTCAAGTTTTCCCAATTTTTTTCATTAACTATAGGTTATAGGTGATGATATAAGTTAGGGGTAAAGCTTGCTGGCAGATATTTCTTACAGAAGACAATGCAATATTTAACAGTCAGTCCAATAGTGAAGCTAGACAGTCAGACTAACCTAGATTGTCTTTCACAGAAAGATTGCAACTTTATCTGCCCATTCTCCAGTGATACAAGCATTTTGTGTGTGTGTTTTTGACAGGTGGCCTGGCAGAGGAGGTGGATGAGAAGGTGTTGCATGCAGCATTCATTCCGTTTGGAGATATCACAGATATTCAGATACCCTTAGACTATGAAACGGGTAACGGCAATGGTTTTATTACAAAGCTTCACAGAACCCACAGTGTACAGATTGTTTTCCTTGACACCAAACAGTAGCTAAATCCTGAAGTGGATTAACATGTCTCATCTTTCAAATTTCAGAAAAACACAGAGGATTTGCATTCATTGAATTTGAATTGGCAGAGGTAAGTTTTGCCTATGGTGAGATTAATTCTGCTGTAGTCTTGATTGCCATCTGGTGGACTATGTATATAATCAGTTCTGAGGTGGATGTTGCTGTGCACGTAAATCTTGCTCTTTATCTTCATTAGGATGCTGCAGCTGCTATCGATAACATGGTGAGTTCATTACATTGCTGGCCTGAATCTGCTTGCCTGTGTCACTACAGCTTTATTTATGTGTCTGGACATAGTTGTGGTGAGTTTACCCAAAAGTAATGACCTGCTAGTCTTAAAAACATCTTGCTCTCTTTCCCTAACAGAATGAGTCTGAGCTTTTTGGGCGAACAATCCGGGTCAATATTGCCAAACCTATGAGAATCAAAGAGGGCTCTTCTCGACCAGGTGACTTATTAAAATCCTTTTCAGAGATGGCTTGTCCTGGCTTGGATTTGACCTTAGTGGTTGTGATTCTGACTGTTCTTTCTCTCAGTATGGTCGGATGATGACTGGCTGAAGAAGTTCTCAGGGAAGACCACAGAAGAAGGTGAGGTAGAGGAGTCGGCTGGGGAAACTGCCAGTACAACAGCAACACAGGAGGTGAGATATCGTTGTTTTCAGTAAATGTCTGCGTGTCTGACCTGGTTTAAGTTAAAACCTGCATACATTGACAGCATACAACAAAAAATCAATGGTTTGAGTGAATTGGAAGAGGATTTTGATTAATCTGGTGTTTGACTCATTATATTGGGGAAAAGAATGCTGTAGTGGAGACTGAAAACATATGAGCACAAACAGGCATAAGGCTGTAAAATCACAGTGGTTTCTCAGACTGTAGAAATGACCCCCAAAGACAGGTGGCACTAGACCTCAGTTTTAAAGTAGAGAGGCAGTCAGTGTAACACTTTGCCAGGTTAAACCCCTTTACACCGTCTCAAGATGGTCCATGAAATGTGATTAAGATGGCAGTGTTGTTTTCACAGGGTGAGCCCCCAGCTAAGAAGGGCAGAGTTAACCCCCAGGTCTACATGGACATCAAGATTGGCAACAAACCAGCTGGGAGACTGCGCTTCCTTCTGCGGGCTGACATCGTTCCCATGACAGCAGGTCTCCGTGCTTGCTGTACCCTGTATTATTTTCAGCATCATATCCTTGCAAATAATATATAGCTCTAAATAAAGTATATGCAAATAGCTAGATGTAAATTGATAATTGTTTATTCATTCAACAGGAAAAACGATGCGCTACAGGAAGCCACTGATGAAATGACTGAAAGTGTTTTGTGTTCGTTTTGTCCCCTTGGATCTTCTGTAGAGAACTTCCGCTGCTTGTGCACGCATGAGAAAGGCTTCGGCTTCAAGGGCAGCAGCTTCCACCGCATCATCCCTCAGTTCATGTGCCAGGGAGGTGACTTCACCAACCACAACGGTACTGGCGGCAAGTCCATCTACGGCCGCAAGTTTGACGACGAGAACTTTGTCCTCAAACACACTGCTGCAGGTGAGACGTCTGAGTAGCTCGTTGACTGTATAGCTTTTCATTCTTTATATACATTTTAATGACGTGCTACAACGAAATGAAACTTTCAGTTACAAATGTTAAAAGTCAAATACAAAATATGAACAGATGAGTAAACTTGAAATAGTAATTGTAAAAAAAACGGGTTTAAATTTTCAGAGATAAGGCTACATTCACCTTTGCAGATGCCGCTTTGAACACACCTGCCACTTCCTAGTGCAAAGAACCCATTCTGCTAAATGTAATACATTTTTGCATTAAGACTCCATTATTGCATGCATTCAGTGGCCATTTGAGGTATACAAACACATAGTTCCAACAATGACAAACATCTTTTTTTTTATGCGATCATATGCAAGTAAGTTCACTTGACTTTTTTTTAGTTTTGTTTTAATTTTCATCTCACAAAAATAACATCTACAAACAGATTTACAAGCATACACACCCCACATTCAAAAACAGAACAAAAATCAATGAAGACAAAACAAGAGGCCAGAATAGACAGATAAATATGTCAGTGTTTCAGCCTATATCAGGTTATCGTTAAAGAGAAAGCATATGGTGAAGAATAGCCAAAGTGCAGGGGGTTCAGCTATCAAGTGGGAGAGTTGTAAGGTGTCTAATAATTGGGCCCCAGGTACTCTCAGATTTTTCATGAAAACCATGGATGTTGCTTCGAAGCCTCTCAAGTTGTATCCCTGAGATCAGTTCCCTAAACCACCTGGAGAAACAGCGTGCGCTGGTAGCCTTCCATTCCTTGAGAATTATCCTCTTTGCTACTGCCATACTGTACAGTGTGTGGCAGTGCAAGAGAAGCTTCAGAACAACCAAACAAGGCAACTAGTGCATCAGGTTCAATCTGTAAATCATACATTTTACAATACCAAGCAAAGATATCCTGCCAAAAAGGGGTCAATCTTAGGGCAAAACCATAAAGTATGACCTAGAGTATCTTTTGAGACGTTACATCTGTCACAAGTATCAGATGCATTAGGATACGTTTTAATCTTTTCTTTAGAATAATGTAGTCTATCTATGCATGACATTGAACTGAATCAACTACAACCTGGCATTAATTGAACCTAAATGAGTCCTCTCCATCCCCTCCCTCCACACCTCCTCAGTCAACTCCACACATGCCTCCTAGGCAGATTTGATATGGTTTGATGATACATATAGAAAACAGTAACTCAAACTTTGAAACAAGATGTAATCGGGGTGTTTCATTAAAGCATAAAAAGTGTTCCTTGGGTGGGTTTTCAAATTTTTTTTAAATTATTCTTAACAAGATGTCTGACTTGTAAATAACGAAACAACTGGGCTAGAGGAAGGGAGAAAGTTTCTTTCAGCTCCATATAAGATGCAAAGTGATGCCATAAAGTATGTGATTTATCGTTCCAGTAAGTAAAGGTTGGATAAGATTGGGATGGGATAAAATTATGATTGAAACAAATAGGAGAATATACAGAAAATTCAGGTGCTTAGAGTACCTTTTTCATTGCGTTTTGCAGGACAAAACTATCTTCCACCAGATGCAATAGATAATCCTTAGTGGTAAACAGAAGAGCTGAAAGAGAAGTGTTTCTAGCTGCATGAGAGTCTAATTGCAGTGACTTGGGTGTATCAGAGAGCTCACTTGTATGAGGAAACTGATAATGATGATACATTTTATTTATATAGCACTTTTCAATGACCCAAAGACGCTTACAGTATGTCGGTAGAAAACAGCTTATGCCACGATGATGGCAACTGGTTACTCATTTAAAGTATTTATGGTGAATAATAAGTAATATGCCATACATATGCCTGGGTAATGTTCTGTATTTCTAAAAAGTCTTCAATACGGGCCAAAATAGTATCTGCTGATAAACCATGTTGATCAATTTGATCTGCTAAGGATAGCATGGTATCTCGGAGCCCACCGTTGTCTTCCATATTGTCTGCACAACAGCTGGCATACAGTACCTATATAGAGTCAGTGCTGTTCTGGTGCTGTTGCTTTGGTCTGAGTCATTCCATAGAGAAGAAGCAGGTGTGGGCAGTAAATGTGCTTATGGAGGAGGTTGTATGCTTGGGAGAACAGGTAGGTTTTTAATCAGGATTTGAAAGTGGGGAGTGAGGGTGAATCTCGGGCAGACTGGGGGAGGGAGTTCCAAGTTTGTCAAGTTGATCTTACCAATAAATTAAAGCTCTGGCATTGGCCAATAATAACGTTGGAACACTGGAAGGGATAAACCCCCCCAGTTTCATGGGCTTTTGCAAATGAGTCTTGGAGATACAATGGGATTTATACCCCCTAACAAATGGCATTGTTATTGAATCAGGTTGGACTTAATTGGAATATGTTCAAACTAGTGCAGAAACCTGGGGAGTGACACTATTTTAATTGCATTTACACACCATATAAAAGAAAGTGGCAAACATGGCAAAAAATCAATATCTTTCTTAAGCTTGTCTAATTGAATACAAACGTTGTTCTTAAATAAGAGCTTAGGATTTACAGGAGTAGACAAGCCCAAGTCAGTGAACTGGTCCTTGTCAATTTCAAAGGGAAGAGATTCAAGAAAAAGAGGATCCAAGTTTTCTGTAAGCCAGCTGATCTGAACCATCCCTCCCTTTCTTAAGTAATAGAGAAATATTGGCCTCATAAAAAGATTGTGGAAATATCTTATTGACAATGGAATGTTTAATCATTCTGAATAGCAGGGGGGCAATGAAATCACTGTAGGACTTAAAAAACTCTGCACTGAGCCCATCTGTTCCTGCGGCCTTACTGCTTAGGAGCGAGTTTATTGCCTCTTTAATTTATTGAACAGTGTAATTGGAGTCTACCTTGGAGTCAACCTTAGCAGATTCACTTATTTTAGGTAATTCAACAGAATCTAGGAATTTCTCTATCAGATGCCTTACAGTTAGATATATATATAACTTTGCATAGAGATCTCTGAAATAGTCATTTATATCTTGAGGATTGGTTAAGATTTCCCCACAGGTACTTAATTTTGAAAATGGACCTACTCGCCTGTGCTGCCCCGCGACTCCCTGGCCAACAATTTGCCTGGCTTGTCATTCAGTTTAAATTGCTTTTGTCTCAGCTTAAGTATTTGCTTATTGACCTGGTCACTCAAGATGGTGTTATATTTGTTCTTCAGTTTCATGATACAGTATAGATCTCTCATGGGCAGAGAGGATGTGTATGCCTTCTCTGCTTAAGAAAGCTGTACCTCTATTTCAGCGAGGCGTTTACACCTTTCCTTCTTCTTGGAAGCTTCATATGCAATGATTTTGCCTCTTGCTACAGCTTTAAGAAATTCCCACAAAATGGACTCAGAAACAGCACCGTTATCATTAACTGACAAAAAGTCATCCGTGGCTGCTTTCATATAATAGTGAAAATGACTGTCTTGCAATAATAAAGGATTAAAGTGCCATAAAAGCTTTGGGTAAGGACCAATTAAGAGACATGGTAAGAGGGCTATGATCAGAAATTAAGATTCCCTGATATTTTGTTTGTAATACCTTTGAGATCAATTTAGAATCAATTATGAAATCATTTTCATTTTGTTGACTGTACTTAATGAGTGAGAGGAGTGTGGTTTGGGGTTGGTCTCTATTAGCATTTTTGTGAATACGTCCATATAACTGGCCAATTCTTCTCTCGTGTGCACAGGACAGCTCTCCATGGCCAACTCCGGGCCAAACAGCAATGGCTCGCAGTTCTTCATTACAACGGATAAAACAGACTGGCTGGATGGAAAACACGTGGTGTTCGGAGACCTGATGGAAGGCATGGATGTTGTCCGTGCAATGGAGGTAAAGGATAAAGGGTCTACTAGGGCTGCACATTTACCTGTCTATAATCGTTTATCCCAAATTTCCTGGATTTAATAATGATATGATTGTGTGATATTGAAACACGCCCACAGCACCCTTTTTGTCACATCAATTTGTCATAACCATGAGTGCCGCATGGTGGCTCAGTTGCTGCTGATCCTGATCCCCAACCACAGGCCCCGCATGGGGGGATTAATAAACCATATAAAATATTTAAAAAAAGAAAATGGCCTACCATTTTTACTATTCACATTCGCTGTTTCACATCAACAATCTTTGCTATTTTTCCTTCATATTGAATGTCCTGTAAAAAGGACTAAGATGAGTTTTAGAAAGTTATTCCCTACAGTAATCTTTTAGGACTCAATATTGCCTCGTCTTGTCTCGACAGGCTCAAGGAGCAAAAGACGGCAAGCCGAAGCAGAAAGTGATCATCTCAGACTGTGGAGAATATGTGTGAATAAAACCTGTATGTGTGTGATCGGGGGCAGCATGTCAGACGGAAAGATGCGTGTAATATGTGTTATTTTCTACTGCCATCCAACTTCCCTGCCATGTAAATATTTCAATAAACACTTTTATACCAAAACGCATATTTGCCTTGTGTTCGACTTTGTACATCTTAAATGTCAAATTGATATGATTGCAAGTAATATACCCTTTCCAATTGACAGTTTGTTTTTTTATTATTGTAATAAATTAACGCGTAAAGGGCTGCCAACGTCTGCACGGACGAGTAACTATGAACGCAGTCGTCTTCTTTCGCTCATTTATTATTCTATCGGTTAAACGCCTCATTAATTGCCAGTTGAGCTGCTTCTGAGTTTTCTTGCCACACCTGGACAGGTTTTTGTAGCGAGAAGACATTGTGACACACACAACTCCACCTCCTCCTCTCCGTCCTATAGAGGAATCTGACATGTTTTATCGGTGGGATGCATCGGAAGCCTGTTCCTCCGCCTCGACACAGCCACAATAACGGTGTTTATTGTAAGTATATAAAATAAAATTGGACAGTAAGTGAATATTTTCGCGACTTTTCTTTTTTTGTTGTCGAATACGGTAGTGTTGTGATTTCGGATTGGCGCTATTACGCACAGTATCTATAAACCTGGTAGCCGACAGTCTCCGTAGCGCATGTGAGTGAATGGCTTATACGTCTGTCCGACTTAAAAACGTTCTGCTCTCTTTACCATATAACTTACGCGTTTAACTATTTGGCTTGAAAGACTGGTTTATTTTTGCGAACTTTTATTTGGAATCCTATGTTTGCTTTATAAGCTGTACCTGAATTCACCTTAATGCCTATCAAATTCCATCTTGTACCTTTCTTTTCTTAGAAAGCTGAGATTTTCCTGTGACATTCCAACTGAGAAGTTCTTCCTTCATATTACACTAGAAGAGAAGGCAGCTTGTGAGTCAACCTTCCACTGCCATGAACTGGGCTTTCCTCCAGGGCCTCCTCAGCGGGGTGAACAAGTACTCTACGGCCTTTGGCCGCGTGTGGCTCTCTATTGTTTTCCTCTTCAGGGTAATGGTGTTTGTGGTGGCCGCTGAAAAGGTATGGGGTGACGAACAAAAGGACTTTAAATGCAACACAGCTCAGCCAGGCTGCCACAACGTCTGCTATGACCACTTCTTCCCTGTGTCCCATGTCCGGCTGTGGGCCCTGCAGCTCATCTTCGTTACCTGCCCCTCTCTCCTGGTAGTGATGCATGTGGCCTACAGGGAAGACCGGGAACGAAAAAACCGCCTTAAAAATGGCGAGCACTGCCGTCGTCTCTACAAGAACACGGGCAAGAAACGTGGAGGCCTGTGGTGGACCTACGTCCTGACCTTGGTCTTCAAAATCGCCGTGGACACCACCTTTGTCTACCTACTCTACCGCATCTATGAGGGATATGATTTTCCCTCACTCATCAAATGCGAGCAGAAGCCCTGTCCAAACAAGGTGGACTGCTTCATTGCTCGCCCCACTGAGAAAAGAATCTTCACCATCTTCATGGTGGTAACAAGCCTGGCTTGCATCCTTCTCTCCTGTTTTGAGATCCTGTACCTGGTGGGCAAGCGCTGCACTGAGATCTTCACCGCTGTCCACCACTCACGGCAGGTCATGGGCACGGCCACCTCACTGGGCAATGGTACAAGTGGGAACCTGGTGGAGTCGAGCACTCTAAGGCTGACGGGCAAAACGCCCCCTGAAACCCCTGCCCCTGCGTATAGTGTAGCCATATCCTGAGATTATTGAAACTGGACAAAGACTTTACAGATTTGAAGAGAAACAAAGAGAAGGCAAAGGATGATATTTCCTTTCTCCACTTCATAGGCACTTCCCTCAAGACTTCTCAACAGACAATTGCCTCCTCAGAGACTGAATAACAATGCAGCCTACCTGGCTACTATTGCTGTATTATAATGTGCACTATCTGAAGTTTGAAATTCTGGACTATAGAATACAAGTATATATTAAATGTACTACTAGCTTTCTGTTGTATCATCATGTAATGTACACACTGCTGTTGGTTTAAAAGCCAGAGTGGTTTAATGTTTACAGATGAAGTTCCATATTTTTAGCGAAAAAGGAAGTTGGTATGATGCTATATTAACGTTACCTTACAACTGAATTACAGTGGAATCAAATAAAGGAGTTAGTTTAAATAATCCAAATAAAAATTTGGAGAGTGTAGTTTTATAACCAGATCTGTTCTTCATTGCAAAATGTCCTCTATTTGTTCATTGCCACACCTTTAAATGTTAGTTGCTGTGTTTTGAAAAAGGTTTAAACTTGATCTAAGAGTTGAAGTTATGCCAGGCCCTTTTGTAAATACTCAGATTTTCATATTTGATGTTAAAACAACTTTTTAGTTTTAGGGTTTTTTACAGACTAATTTATCCACAGCCAGGGCTAAATAGTATGCTGTCTTTATGGCTTTATGCTACTCTCCATGCTTCATGTTTTCAGGCCTAAAATGCTTGTATATAAAGGTAGAAGAGGAGTAACGCGTAGGTCTGTAAACACAGTTGTTTGTATATCAGGATGTGTATATTATATGAATGTAAACCATGAGATGCAGCATGGCTGCATAGTTCTTAGAAATTATTTTTCATTAAAGAATATTATTTAAAATTGTGATAAATGTTTTTATTGTGTAAGAAATAGTAAATTAATTCATTAAAGTCTATATGTTGTAGTGTATCCTGCATTATTGCACGGGAGATGTGTTATTGTCTACAGACACCATTTAATTGAGTATCCTTTGCATAGAAATCATTTGAATAAGATCAAGCTTAAGAGCTACGTATCCAAACCAGCTACCTGTCTATGGACAAAGGTTTTATAATTCTGCATGAAAGACATTACAGTTGAAATCCTTAGTTTTAGTTACAACACTTTAACAATCATATATCTTGAACTTTCATATTTCAAATTGTTTCTGAAGACATATAATTCCAGTTCAAGACTTTATTTGTCACATGCATTACAGTCTATGCAGTGAAATGAAGGTGGCTGTGCTCACAGAGATTGTGCAAGAAACAGGAATAAGGCACACAAAAAATAAAAGAATCAAAAATAGAATTCCACTATGGTGGATATACTGTACACTATACAGTACAAAACAATACAATATAATACAATATAATAAGTAGCAGTGCAATATAATAAGATAAAAAAGATAAAGATGTACATGTGTATGTTTTAATGAGTGTGCGTCTGTCTGTATGTGTGTGTGTGTAGTCCTTCAGGGAGGAGCTGGATGTGCTGATCCAGGAGCAGATGAAGAAGGGAGGCAGCTCCTCCAACCTGTGGGCTCTGAGACAGTTGGCTGACTTCATGGCTTCACACGGCTCCCCAGCCAGCCTGCCAGTCTCCCCATCCAGTAAGTGCACAGGACCATGTATACAATAATTCTTCTCAGAATCCCATTGTTCCATCATTATCCTGGGTGTTCCATCATTATCCTGGGTGTTCCATCATTATCCTAGGTGTTCCATCATTATCCTGGGTGTTCCATCATTATCCTAGGTGTTCCATCATTATCCTAGGTGTTCCATCATTATCCTGGGTGTTCCATCATTATCCTAGGTGTTCCATCATTATCCTAGGTGTTCCAGTATAACCGGCGTTTCATTTTTTGCCAGGGTGTTTCATTGGTAGCCCGCACATTACGGTGTTAGTCCAGATGTTCCATTATTAACCCGCATGATACAGTGTTAGTCCAGATGTTCCATTATTAACCCGCATGATACAGTGTTAGTCCAGATGTTCCATTATTAACCCGCATGATACAGTGTTAGTCCAGATGTTCCATTATTAGCCTAGGTGTTTCATTGTTGGGGGGGTTTATGGTATCCTTGTGCTTACAGGGTTGGGTTGCTACCCACATTATAGATAAAAAACACACTACATTAATAAGCCTAGGATTGCTTTCTATGGAGGACCGAAACTGCCAAAATAAAAAATAAGTGAATAAATAAATAAATGACTTCATAAATAAATAAATAAAATAATACAGAAATAAATGTAGAAATAAAAGACTCAATGATTAAATACATTTGCAATTTAATTTGAAAATGAATAAATAAATGAAATAGATAAATAAATGAACACAGTTTATTTCTTTATTTCCCTAATTATTCATTTTTTGTATTAATTTATTTTCATATTTAATTATTTCCGACTATATTCTTTTCTACATACATTTATTTCTGTTTTTATGTATTTATTTATTTATGTATTTATTTTTTATTTTGGCAATTTCTATCCTCCATAGCTTTAAGACTGGAAACTAAAGGTGCTTTCCCACTGCATAGTACCGGCTCAACTTGACTCGACTCTACTTGCTTTTGGTACCAGGTACTTGGTTTTCCACTGCAGATAGAAGCTCCTTGGATAGAACCTCCTCACTGTAGCTGGTCGTCATGGTGACGTATATACTAGAGAAAGATAGAGGATAAAATGTGTTGTTGTCGCTGGTCACAATGATTGGTACCTTTCTCATTTCTGTCACTGTCTATTTTGGTTTTGTGCCTATAAACAAGAAGAGGAGAATTCTACTTGTATT
>OMKK01076952.1:25166-48933 GCA_900302305.1 Polymixia japonica
GAGAGAGAGAGAGAGAGAGAGAGAGAGAGAGAGAGAGAGAGAGAGAGAGAGAGAGACCCCACCCACAGGCAAACTCCGCGGCTCATTTCTCAGGACGGCGGTGTTGTACCTGTCGAGTGAAAACAAAGCAGTGTGTTAAAGTAATAAAAAGAAATTAAAGCAACAGTAAATCTAGGAGATGTTTACTCATATTTCAACGAAAGTATAACGGACTGATAATCTTTCGGTAAGTATATTTTATTATAGCTAGGCCTACTTAACTTTGTGATGCGGGCGGTTATGAGATGAGAAGCGCAAATATTTTATTTTCTAAAACAAGTCAATAACTTTAATCAATAATCAGATTAGATAATCAGAAAACAGGATGATTATTAATCAATCATTGTTGTTATATTATAGCCAGAAGGACGATGTGTCTCTCAAGCCAAATCTGAAATATACGTCAAGAATACTTGCACTTTACAGCCTGTGCGTAAAAAAAGAGCTTTTTTTGTTATAGAACAACACCAGTTCAAAATACTAAAGCCTACTTTTTGTGTCAACAATTAAAAAGGATAATGTTTCAAATGTTTAAAGGAAAACATGCACAGATAGGCCCTCAATAGGCTTACATGTCTTTATTAATGTCTACATTATCACACAAGTCTATCCTAACAATAGGCTGTTTAAAATCTTTGGTTACAGTCGTTTTAAAGACAAGACTAACTTGTTTATTCCAAGAACCCGTTCGGTCTGAGGCCTAGTCATGCAATAACTCAAGTGTGTTCAGTCTTTGTTTCTTTGGTTCTTTGTGGTGACTGTGTGACCTTTTACAGATTTTTTCTAGTGGTCTTCAATTTAACGTTGAGTCAGATAATTAAGCAGGAAAAACTTTCAACAACGTACATTTTCTAGTACAGCTATCCTGGATCGATAGTATACAATCAATATTGATCCATGCAGTGTAAAAGCAGTTTATACAGTTGAACACAAAACAACCCTGTCAACCTATTCTTCCCATTGTCTTTACAGGTTTTCAGATAAACTACAGCACGCAAAAGAGGAATTTCAGAGAAGAGCTCACTGATACCCAGCCCGAGTCATGGACTGGAAGACCTTCCAAGCCCTCCTGAGCGGGGTCAACAAGTACTCCACAGCTTTTGGTCGGATATGGCTGTCAGTTGTTTTTGTGTTCAGGGTGATGGTGTACGTTGTGGCCGCAGAGCGGGTGTGGGGCGATGAGCAGAAGGACTTTGACTGTAACACCAAGCAGCCCGGCTGTGCCAACACCTGCTATGACTTCTTCTTCCCCATCTCCCACATTCGTCTGTGGGCTCTGCAGCTCATCTTTGTCACCTGCCCCTCGTTCATGGTGGTCATGCACGTGGCGTACCGCGACGAACGAGAGCGCAAGTACCGCGTCAAGCATGGCGACAGTGCCAAGCTTTACAACAACACGGGTAAGAAGCACGGCGGCCTGTGGTGGACCTACCTGCTCAGCCTCTTTGTCAAGACAGGCATCGAGGTCTCCTTCCTCTACATCCTCCACCATATCTACGACAGCTTCTACCTGCCCCGGCTGGTCAAGTGTGAGGTATCGCCCTGCCCGAACCAGGTGGACTGCTACATCGGTCACCCCACAGAGAAAAAGGTCTTCACCTACTTCATGGTTGGAGCCTCAGCCCTCTGCATTGTGCTCAACGTCTGTGAGATCATTTACCTCATCTCCAAGCGTTTGGTTCGTATCGCAAATAAGATGAAGAGGCGCCATCGCAACATAACTGTGCATCACGATGACTACAAGGACGATCCTAGTAACAACTGCAATCTACAGATGTCAAGATTAGACCTGAAGGAGAGGCCTCCATCCTTTAAGACCCCCTATAAGTCTGGTTACAGGCTATCGACCCTCAAACTTAAAGAGGAGATGCGGGCCTCTGCCCCTAACCTGTCCTCCGCCTTGTAATCAAATAACTAAACCAAAGGTTGACCGGTCAACTATGCTTGGGCTAGACCTCAGTTAAAGACTTCATAAATCAGACTCAGTTCTATGAGACTATCATAACATGGAAGTTACACTGTAGCTCAGAGCTGGCTGTATCCTGTGGGTCCATGTATACAGACCTTATGCAAAGACTCTTTTTAGGAGCATGGCCTTGTTTTACAAGTCAATATCAACATATTTATAAGTCAACATGGGGCCAAATGTGTTTGTCAGTGTTGTAATATATTAGAATAATTTGCAAATTCATCCCATCCTTTGTTTGAACGTTCTGGTGTGGTTTCTGGCTGCAGTAGGTGTAGAATACATGGGAGTGTCATGGGAGACATAGACATGGGAGGGGAAGGTATGGAACTACTCAGTCATAGCCAAAGATGCAGGTAGTCAGGACACGCCTGGCAGAGGTATTCACCCACGTTGCCAATCCTTGAGCCTCCTACACACCGCCTGCATCATTGCATTGTATTGCGCTGGAGGTTCCAGTGCAGGAAGCATTGCGTTTCGGGCAAAGCATCTGTTGGATTTAGCGAACGCACGCATCAAATCCACTGCGTAGACCTGGCCAGAAGTATAAATATATCCAATGTTGTGCTAGCTAGCTAGTAATCTTTTATTGAATAATATGAGATTGAACCTCTGGCTCAACACAATACAGCTGTGTGCTCTATTGTCATTATTTAAGTATTACATGCATTTCAGTGATCTGTTCACTTAGAACCATAATTTTATTTTCACAATCAAGAAGTGATGTCATGTACTTTTGAACTATAGGCCGGGCCCAAGTCACTGCTGAATGACAAATCACTCTGTATTGGAGTGGGGGGAGTATTTCTATGGAATTATCAATAGTCAGAGCAGAGAACAAATTATGTATGCATAATACATTTAAGATAGATATACACCAATATCTAACATTTGTTTCTTTATCGCAAGCCTCCAAGGGCATGTGTTTGGTCTTAGGCTTATTCTGAGCAGCCACACTGTGTAGGTAGACCGCCTGTGTTTTGACATGCTTGTATACAACCCTTCCTCATCTAAGTCCACTGTTGATATAAATAAGGCTAAAGGAATGCTGGTGTTTAATTCTGTCATGTTGTTTGAGCTGAAGCACACAAGTTACTGAGCGAAAGATGGGAACAAACAGATGGTTCACTGAACGTTGACGTGGCCATTCGATTCAAATATTCATCCACAATGGAATTGTTTTTGTCTCTAACTGTTGCACTTATCATTTTTATTGTGATTTTTTGTTAAATAAATTGTTGAACCTATTAAATGGTTCTGTTTACTGGTTTGCCTTGACAGCTATAAGATTAAAGTCACTCAGTGATCACTAAAGTCAATGGTAATTCAAAATCTGTAGTATGGCTCCATCTGGAACGCAACCTCAGATGATCTAAAACAGGCATATCAGCAAATCATTTGAAAGACACATAACATCTGGGACCATGGCCAGCTAGCTGCTTAAGGTAATACATTGCACCACTTAATCTGCGAACACCCCCAGACATGTTCACTCCTATGACAGTGTATCAACATCTAACATTTATTTATTTCTATGATATGGTATCAGTGGTCTCTTATTGACCTCCATTCCTATTGCTGACAAGCTGGATATTCACTTGGGTTGGGTTCTTACATATAACATCTGATAGGATTTGCCTACACTGTAATGTCAAATGGAGGTCGTCCCTTGGCATAACCAGTGCATTTAATCTTTTGAATTTCCTGTATATTGTGACTTGGCAATTCTTTTCTATGACTATTGAGTGTGAAGGCTCAGGAAATGGGAGAATGCCATAAGAAGCTTTGTGCACCTGTGGAGCTTGTTAGTCTGGTTTCTCCAAGGTGTGCTGAAGAAAACAGTTTTTGTTTATTCTGAATCACACATCTTTACTAGCAAAGTCTAAAATCAAAATATAGATCATTTTAAATGATCACCTCTCACTACATATTACAAGTTTATGGCCAACACAGGCGTCAATGATTTTGGTACAAACGTATTTACAATCCATTCCTCAATGTAAAAGAGGAATGTCCAAGGTTGAACATTCCTCAGATAAGTAACATACAATGGATATTCTCTGTCACCACATGTAGCGTAGAGCACCACCTACCCTACGTTTCAGGATCTAGTTTTGTTGCAACATTAACAGTAAGATGAACTATGAAACACTGCTCATTTATAAAATACACAGAATTTATTGTGTAAAACATAAAATTCACCATTGATAGATTGATATAAAGTTTGAATCTGAAGAGCAATACTCTAAAATAAATATTTACACATTCACAAAACTGAAAACCTACATGCCCGAATAAATCAAAATTGAAAATCAGTGTAATACAGCACATCCAATTTTTCACAAGTCAGTAAACTAAATTCATAAGAGCTAACATAGTTTTGATGGTATCCTGTGAAGCTCTCTAGTCAAACATAATGGATTGGAAAACAGCGATCACTGCATACAGTGGATGATGAAATGAAGAATTACTCCTTGGATTAATAATAGCTAATTCAATCATTCAATAATGAGACTCCCCAACCTTTAAGCTGCCATTGGACAAAAACAATGTGAGCATACCGCTTAACCGGAAGCCTGTCTATGCATGAGTATTACACTAAAATTATGAAAATACATGACATACATGTCAAGGCATCAGATGTGAAAGGTATGACCTGTATGATTAGACCGGCTGTACATAAGGCACCATTTAAGCGATGCTTTTATAAACAAAGAAAATAAAAATTTAGAGTTAGATGAATTAATACCCGGTGTGCGTTTGGATCTAGTCTAGAGTTTGCAGGTGGCCTGGGCCACTTTGGAGTTGGTCTTTCTGTTCAGGGAACGACAGATGAAAGCACCAGCATCCATCAGTTTAGGAAGGTCCACTCCCTAGGATGAAGAGAGACACAGGGAAAAACAGACAGCGAAAGTCAAAAGGAGAACACTACAAAATGAGAAGAGGAATGCTTATCCCACAGATTAGACCATCTTTGTAGAGGTAAAAACAGATGGCATGAAGCTTTTAATTATACAGGAACTACAACATCTGTAAGATACACAATGAAGGAAATGAAAGATGAAAAGAGAGTAGAAGACAAAGAGAAACACAAAGGGTGGATTATTACTGTGTGAATGCCAAGTCCATGCAGCATATAGACCACGTCCTCTGTGGCAACATTCCCAGAAGCCCCCTGGGCATATGGGCAGCCACCTAATCCAGCTACAGAAGAATCCACCACACTGATGCCCATCTGCAAAACAAAAGGGGATCTTTACATCTGCGACAGTGAAAGACATTCTTAACTGGCATTCAAGTAATTCCTTTAAATGACATGCAACTGTCAGAGGCAACCGGTCTGACCTGCAAGGCTATGAGGATGTTGGCCAGGGCCTGACCGTAGGTATCATGGCAATGGACTGCCAAGGCGCTGACTGGCACCTCCCTGCTCACTGCCTCCAGCATCTCAGTCATGCCCCCTGGGGTGCCTACCCCTATGGTGTCACCCAGGGAGATCTCATAGCAGCCCATTGAGTACAGACGTTTAGCTACCTGGAAGGGAGTCACAGAGACAATACCCAAGCTGGTTCCTGAGTGATGCTGAAGAAATGCCTGTGGTTATGAAGAATGCTAACTTGAACCAAGTGAAAACTCACATGTGCGACTTTTTCAGGTGCTACTTTGCCTTCATATGGGCATCCCAGCACGCATGACACATAACTGTAAGGACAAAGAGAGAGTCATGCTGTAATCTAATGATTTTAACATTAACTCTTTTCACAAAATCGTTCAACAGCCAGCCACTAATCTTACCCTCTAACTGGCACACCAGCAACTTTAGCTGCTTTCATGACTTCCTCAAAGCGCTGCAGACTCTCATCCACTGAGCAGTTAATGTTTTTCTTACTGAAGAGCTCAGAAGCTGCACCAAATATGGCTACCTCTGAAGCTCCCGCCTTTACCTGCAAGAAGCGAGAGTAAGGAAAAGGAATTTTAGCTTAAATAATTTATTAGGCTTTTGTAGTCCTGCAGCCCAAATTTCTAAGGCACACATAACTGTCAGAAATGTCACATCCTTCATATAAGATGCAAGAGATGATGATGATGATGTGCGGGCCAGTAAAGCTTATATGTCATAGTTTGACAGTGATTTTCTTTCAACTTACATGTCCCACCTGAGCTCACCCAGCAGTTCACTAAGCATTTGAATATTACTGATCTAATAAAATGCTAGATAGAAATGCGAACCTATACAGCTATACAATTGATTAAAATTCTCTGTTACAGATCTACGTGCGCTGGAAAGTGATATTTGGTACTCACAGCAGCCTGGAAGCCCTTGAGGTTAGGAGTGAGGACTGGGTAGGACACACCAGGCTTTCTTTGGATGCCCTTCATCACATACACCTGGTCTGCCATCTGACATTAAAATAGGACAATAATAATGAATTAGCACTGGAGAAAACAATAATACAGTTGGTAGTATATTCTGAGTTATTTGTGATGCATACAGAGGGAGTGTGAGACTCGGCATAAGAATCAGTCTACTTCAGTAAGCTCACCTGTGGAACCCATTTTGGAGAGACAAAGCTGGTGGCTTCAATGACTGACAGCCCCGATTCTGACAACATGTCAATCAACTGAATTTTTGTCTCGGCCGGTACAAGGGTCTGTGAGATGAAGCAGCAATGCATGACAATACAGAAAAGAAAACGTCAACAACTCTTGCATAACTGAAATATTTCACATCACAGGAGCTATGCACCATAACAGTTGTTGTTGTCTTGTTGTTTATTGAATTGATGGTTAAAGATAGAAAGAAGAAAGATAAAACAGCAACGCACTAGTTTCTTAGTTCTATTGTTCTCCTTGGTTGTGTGTGTTAATGCCAGTGTAATGCTATTGATGCTAATTGTGCTCTGGTGCTGGTGAAAACTGTTTGTGCTCATCATACCTGTGCCTCCCATTTCCTGTGTACCTGTTATCTATATAGACTTGTGTCACTAATTACCGCCACCAGGTGCCCAGCAAATAATACTACAAATCTAACATAATCTAACATGCCAACAATAAACATAAATGGCTCCTACACATACATTGAGGTATATCCGGATTGGAATATTCCCAATCTTAAAGTCACACTTATAGACAGTCATAAAGTTACCTTCTCATTCTGAAGACCGTCTCTGGGACCCACCTCCACTATCTTCACTCTCTCTGGTAGAGACTTCACGTTACCTGCATTCACAACAGCCTACACACACACACACACACACACACACACACACACACACACACACACACAATATATAAATACTACCTTTAACCATAACACAGACCCACACTAGCACATGAACACACACACACACACACACACACACACACACACACACACACACACACACACACACACACACACACACACACACACAATATCATAGTAGACCTTCTAGGTTTTAGTGGTCAGCAAGCTAACGTAGGTTAGCTAACGTTAACATTAGATGGCCTTTTTAGTACCTCAATATTAACCATATAACTCATTGGACAACGGTAGAGTGGGAAAACTCACCGATTTAGCAACTGCTGCAGAACAACTGAGTGCTAGGCACTGGTGACCCATTCTGGAGCTGAAAGTGCTTCTGTTGACAATCCTCATGACAGCCGCCATGTTGGTCAAACCTTGGTAGTGACGTTATCCTCTACGTAGGTAGAGACAAAGGCGTCAAAGTGTAAATGTAAAGATGGCTCACACTCCATCCACTCATTCTATAAACCCTCGCCCGCCTAGGCGCACCAAAAATGGTGGAGCGTATTCTAATTATATCGTACATGCGTACAACTGTCTCAAATTAAAATGTTCATGAATATTCTTAGTCATTTAGCAGGGTAGCCATGGATAATACATAATAGCATTTAATTTATGCAATAGCTTCGTGAAAATGCATTACTGACATCATACAGCATCATACTACGCATGTACGAAAAGGAACTGCCAAAAAAGTGTTTTAAAAGACGTGTCTAGACCTCATACCGCTATCAGTAGCTTGCTAAGACCTTAAACATTGCGCTATTTGGCTAAATCAAATAAGGCCCTCGCAGAAAAAACATATCGGACCGAATGTGAGACACTCTCTTTGATTCCCAGTCAAAAAGAAGCACCTAGTCTGTTTAACGGGGTCGTAAGAGAAGTCGGAAGTGGAGTCTCTCGCTTCGTCTGTATTCTTTCTGGTAGAGGGCCTTCCTACTCACAAAACCAGTGCGTTATCGTCATCTATGGGTTGAAGATTGTAGTAGCTACAGTATATCACCCTTTTAGATTTCCCTTTCTCGTATACACTGTATATGAAAGAAAAAGACAAACGGAATCTATTAAAAATATCTTTAATATGTGAAAAAGTAAAAAAGGAAATAAATAATTGGCATTATTTCAAAGTACATATCAAATAAAATCAAACATAATCATACAAAAGTCCCACAATAATGGGACATAAGCGAAAATCTGCTTATTCAATATTTTCCACCAGACATTGGCTTACCATTTTTATCCTCATTATTTTTATTTTGCATTAGTGCCTTCGAAATCACCTTTATCTAAGATGGGAGTCTCTAAGATGCTCTTGCATGCATATGTAAAACAATACAACATAAGAGTGATTACATAAACATATCCAAAGGGGGAAAAACCCATACATGCAAGCTGTATGCTTTGCATACTTTTGAGGAATAACAAAAAAACCCTTCCATTTTGTCAAAAATGTGAATATTTATCTCTGGAAATATTGATTGTTGCATCTGAATGATGGATAATCTCTAATTAATGTGTGTATTTACATCATTGATCATGATCATGGATACATTTGCATAAATCATGGCTTTAATATGCACGAACATGCATGTTCACCCACACTCTTTGGTTCTGTTTCACTGCAGTTCCTCGTCACTGTCATCCACTTCCTGGATGATGAGGTCAGTCCCCGAGTCTTCAGCCAAGTCATCATCATCAGTTACCATCCACGACCTCTGGTCCCCCTCTTCCTCCCCATCCACTCCCAATAACAGTGCTGGCTCCTCATTGGTCCCGTCGAGACTGTCCACGGGCATGTTTTCATAGCCCACTTCCTGGATACACCTGGTGCACATGCGATAGCGTCGTGTGCCCTCACACACCACATGTCCAGTCACCTCGGTCACTTGACACTTACACTTCCTGCATATTAGCTTCCTTGCTTGATGGATCTGAGGAGGGGTAAACAGGGACAAAAAGGCATGAGCTCAGAAAAAAATGTGCAAAAATGGAGAAAAACATTTTTCAATGCTGGTGTTTGTGTTTGTGTAAAGATGTTGATGCTGATATACACAAAAAAATAGATGCAGTCATTACTTTTTTTGTGTCACTACTTCCATGTTCTTGTGGCCTTCTCGCTGGTGTTTTCAATTATGCAAGTTAAGAGAAGTAATATGTATTCCACCCATCAGAAGTAATGTTTTAATACGATAGTCAGTTCCTGCTCAGCCGGTTTAGTCCAAGATGGTGGTGCTACTGCCTGGTTTTAAAATATTACAATATTTAATTGAAACTATCAAACATAAAGCCCTACACAACCAAATCTATTCGCTATAGTAACATTTTAAAAATTAAAAAAATTATAACATAGGTGATTGACTCATTAATTTGTGTATATACCCGGTTTAGATTTGCACTGGAGCACTATCAAACATTTTCCCCCATTTCTATTGAAACTTGATGTCAAACACAGCCCCCTGGTTGTAGATGACCCTACCGTCTCAAAATGGCTGCGGAGGTGCTCCAGCCGCGTAAATCGCTTGTTGCAGGCCTGACAGGGGTACGGCCTCTCCCCGGTGTGACAGCGCAGATGTCGTTTTAGGTCCGCCTTTCTCTTCACCGTGTGTGTGCAGAAAGGGCACTTGAATCGCATAGAAGGGTTGTTATCTGTGGAGGAGCACAAAAACTCTGTAAAACAGTGGATTTTCCTGTTTTACAACTTAGACAAGCCAATATCTCTGGCGCAGTCTAAGGGTTTTGTTTGCCACTCTGCCTAAAAAAAAAAGGTCTCTTGTGACGTCCATCTCTATATATGGATGAAACAAATACAGACTCCTCATCTTCATAAACTGCCCCACTCACCTTTAGTAAAGTGTTCAATAACTCCCACAATAGTTGGAAGTGTGGCATACAGTTCCTCCGCCTTTTCGGCCTTTTGTGACCTTGCCTCCTGGATCTCCAAAGCATCATGCTGGGTGGAGGATCGAGTGCAGTAAGGTGTTCCCCTTTTCCCCCCACCTTTGGCTGTCCCTTTTCCTCGTCGGCGCTCTGGTCCGGGCAGGGTGAAGAGGGGGTCCCGGGGGTCCTGCAGCTCCTCTACATCTGTGTTGAGCTCAACAGCAGGGCTGCTTGGGTTGGTCTTAAGGGCTAGAGCTGGAGCTTCCTGGTCTGGATCCTTCACCATGAAACCTTGCTGGGACCTGGAGCCATCATGGGTCCAGAGGGCTGGTGGGGGGCTTACAGAGCAGGGAGCCTGGTGCTGATGCTCTGGGCTCTCCTCTCCAGCTCCATGGGGGAAGCTGCAGGCCTCGGGCAGGGTGATGCCGCGCTCGCCATCTTCCTCTTTAACACTGATGTCCAAAGATGACTTTATGAAGTTCTTGCAGTAGCTGATGACGTTGTTCATTTGCAGGTAACTGGCCGCCGACATAACCTCGATCACATTGTGGCTGGAGAGATCCAGCTGGCCCGAATAAATGAAGTCCAGGATGACGGTGAACGTCTCAGGGCTGAAGACATCAAAGGTGGCGCTGACCGAGTCGGCCAGCCCCTCGGCTCCCTGAGACAGAAGCATCCGGAAGTAGCCACTACTGGCGAACAGGACGTTACAGTGGGCCCTGAAAAGCTGGCCCTCCACCAGCACGCTGCAGTCACAGAACATCTCCTGGCGCCGCTGCTGGTTGAGCTGCTTCAGCAGGTTGCTCTGGTGGGCCACTGTGATGTCAGCAGTGTTGAACCACCTCTGAGCCTGTCTGGAAGAGGCAGCATGACAGCACTTACAGTGACTGTTTATTTTACATTAGCTGACTTGTTATTGCTGTGCAAAAAATAACAAATCACACTAAATGTTGTGGTCACTTTCACCACTGAAATTGACAGACACCTCCACTTTCCTCTACCTGGATGAAAGAGCTTCAAGTTAAGGCCTGCACACGTGCCATGTAAATACTTATACCAAAGCCCAATATTGTCTCCTTGAGTATGAGTCATAGAATATTTAGCCTTGTGACTATGTCAGCCTACCTTCTTAAATATTTATAATACAGTACCCTAATATAAGATCACGTTAATTGATTTGCATTGCAAAATATCGACTCTTTGTTTCTATGATGGAACAGTGCCAACTCCGGACAGATCCTTCCCACAAGACTTCATTCTGCTCTGTGAGTGGCTGGATGAGCCTTCCATCAAATACTTTTTTCTAATGGGCTACACCCGACTCAAGAGAGAGCATCGGGTGACAAAACCCTGTAATGGTCCTGGAGAAGAAAAATAAAGCGCACATGAAATCTCTAATGTTTGAAAGACGTATAACGGGGGTCACGATAAAAATAAAGGCGCTGAAGCCGGACACGTGTATTCTTAGGATAATAAAACCTGCCGCATTCTCATAGAGTATCCTCTACTTTGCAGAATAGTTGCCGGAAAATGTATTATTTGACATTTATTCATCCTAATGTAGACTATGAATTAAACGCATGCATTTTCAATTAGCCTAAGCGAATGCTCTGCGGCGCCCGATAACGCACGGCGCAACACCCGTTAAGAGTCAGCAGTGAACATGATGCACAAAACAAACTAAAACATCACGCTAATCAAGTGGTTTTCCGTAATTCAGGCATTCGTTGGCCTAAAAAAAAAAAAGACAAGAGAGCTTCAGTCCGACGAAAAGAAAAGCGGGCAGCAGCGGCGCTCAGCGCAGCCCCAGTATGTCCTGGAGAGACGCCCACTTCAGCCTACAGCTTCCCCACACAATAGAAAATGTAGGCACAACCAACAGCAAATTAACAGACTGCATAATGACAAATATAGACAATCGAATATCACGTAATTCCGAAGATGAGACGAGTTTACACACCCGCTTTCATCCTAGAGACCACCCCCTTTTCGCGACCGTGGCTCTAGAGCACAATGAGCGGCGAGGAGGATTCTCCTGCTGCTGAACCCAGCGACTCTTTCTCAGGCGATGCGATGTCTGCAAGACCCGCTTACGCCCTGACTCTGTGCCCATTCCCCTCCGATACCCCCACGACAAAATCCATCGATACTCACTGGTGACCGGATTCACCCGGCGCCCGGTAGAGTCTACTCGACCCCATGTCTGTCACCATATCCATCTTCTATTTCGGTTGCGTTTCCCCCCCTTCTTTTTGCGTCCAGGGTTCACAGTCATGCACTTCCTGCTCAGCCCTAAAGACCGAAACCCGTTTAGTCCGAATATACGACTATGCTGACGTGGGCGTTTAACAGGGTGCCCGAGGGCCAAGAAGCCATTTAAAGCCCCAGCGTCTTCTTTTTGAAGTCAAAAAGGCATGGAGCCTTACACTCCAAACGCCTCACTTGGCTTTTTATTGATCTTTGAGCCCACCTTTGACAGGCTGTCTTACTGAAAATGGCATAATCGTGATGCGTTTTTTGATCAAATGAAACTGTTTCATAAATGTGAGTGTACACCTTAACTATAGACAGGCCTGCCATTTATTTAGTTAGGAAATTAATTTATTTTTATTTTCTCATTGTTATGGCTCACAGAGCAATACATAATTTGAGAAAATGTCCATTACCAACATAGAAATGACAAGACAGAGATCATCGTAAAAGATAAGACATTTTACATAACATGAGCTGTAAATTGCATATTAGCAAACAATCAGTCTAGAATTAAATATGCTGAAATATAACGCATTCAATTTGTCTTGAGGTTTCTTCATGTGTGAATGTGATATACAAAAATGAGGAATATTATTCTTGGCTTTGGCCCGATGGCTTGGAATATGAAGTCAACAAGAAGAGGTTGGATTTACATCAAGAGTCAGTGCCGTTGGAAAATCCAGACGGGTTCTTGGACTGCCAGCGCCACAGGTCCTCACCTGCAATAACGCAAGAGCAAAGACAATAACATCAGAATATAAAAGAAAACCTCATAAAACTAAACAAAATATGACTCTAGGTTTGGTGGAGGTCCAGTTAAGTGAGCTGTCGTATTTATTGATAGTAAAGCAATAAAACCAAGTCAGAGGAGGAAGACAGAGGATATAAGTGTAATAGTCCTTACACATTCTCTCTAGGTCAAAGTCAGCTTTCCAGCCCAGCTCCTTCTCAGCCAAGTGAGGGTTAGCATAGCAGGATGCTATATCTCCTCCCCTCCGGGGGGCAATCTGGTATGAGATCTACGGAGAACACAATCAGTATGAGTCAAATTATGAGAGGCGGTTCCCAATCAAAGAATGATTGGATCAGAGCCCACATTCATAGTACAGTGCAGATGTGAGACTGGTTCATCCCTCAACTCATAGGGTAATTAATTATTCTGAATTAGTTGATTTAGAATCAGATTCTCAGATGATGCAGTCGTGCAGGCCCTGATTCTGAAAAGTATTTTATTTTGAGAGAAAATAGCTAATGAATGCAGGAACACAAGCCTATATCAAGACATTACGAGCTCTAATTTTCGAGGTCAGTCCTTGTGTACCTCACCCCTTTGTGTCAACCCTGGACGATATACAAGTCACGCTTTTCTTCTACAACCCAACTAGTCATTACTGTCACTCACCTTTCTCCCTGAGGCCTTCTCCATAGCTTTAACCATCTGGAGCACAGAATAGCCTGTCCCTGTTCCTAGGTTGTAAACCTAGAGACACACACATCTATGTAAGCATGCGCATACACACGTACACAATGAAAATGGTTTTCAAGAGAAGTGAAACAATGGTGATGTATAGGAGATGGTTTAAAGCCTGAAGAGTGGAGGTTTCTTTATGTACCTTGCACCCACAGTTGTCCATCAGCTTCTTGAGAGCAGCTATGTGTCCCTTTGCCAGATCTACCACATGGATATAATCTCTAACACCTAGCAAGAGAAAGCGAGAGAGAAAACCATGTCATTCATCATGATTGAGCGCATACAAAATATACATGACATTTTAGTGATAATTCAGAACTCTCTGTCCTAAAAATAATCCAATCTGTAAACAAATGCCATGTCAATAATGGTGCTTGTCCATCACCTGTCCCATCAGGCGTTTTATAGTCATCCCCAAACACACTGAGGTAGTTTCTTCGCCCAATGGCAACCTACAATAAAGATAAATTCAGCAGGATCAATATGACCGACAACACCATGTGAAGTGGGCTAGCTGCTGTAACCCAAAACAATAAAGGCTCTGTGGTTGGTTAGTTGTTATTGGGTGGTTGCTAGGTGGTTGGTAGGGTGTTAATAGGTGGTAGCTAGGCATCACTGGGTGATTGCTAGGGCATTACAATGTGGTTGCTAGGTGGTTGCTAGGGTGTTACTAGGTGGTAGCTAGGCATCACTGGGTGGTTGCTAGGGCATTACTAGGTGGTTGCTAGGCATCACTGAGTGGTTGCTAGGGTGTTACTAGGTCGTTGTTAGGCATCATTGCTAGGTGGTTGCTAGGGCCTTACTCTTACTATGTGGTTGCTAGGGCATTGCTAGGTGGTTGCAAGGGCATTACTAGGGTGTTACTAAATGGTTACTAAGTAGTTACAGGGTTAGATAGTAACAGCTGCACATCCCATAATAACCTTACAGCAGCCCATAGGAAACAGAGGACATATGAAAATAACCTTGAAACAGCCCATAGTAGTGTTGAAGTCCATGAAGGTCAGTGACCACCATATATTTAAAAGGTGAAGCTAGAGTGAATTGTTAAAAAAGGACTATGAAAGAAAGAAATATAGTTAAAGTCTATGAAATGTATTAATCACCATGAAAGAATGTGAAACCATGAGAGACAGTATGGAAGAAAGAAATATAGTTAAAGTCTATGAAGTGCATTATCCGCCATGAAAATAACATGAAATGTGAAAGACAGTATGAAAGAATTAAATATTGTTAAAGTCTATGAAGTCTATTAATCACCTTAAAGACTATGAAACTATGAAAGACAGTATGAAAGAAAGAAATATAGTTAAAGTCTATGAAGTGCATTAATCGCCATGAAGAGAGTATGAAACTATGAAAGACATTACGGTAGAAAGAAATGTAGTTAAAGTCTATGAAGTGTATTAATCACCATAAAGAGTATGAAACTATAAAAGACAGTATGAAATAATAAAATATAGTTAAGGACTATAAAATGTATTAATCATAAAGAGAATATGAATCTATGAAAGACAGTTTGACATAAAGAAATATAGTTAAAGACTATGAAGTTAAATAAATGGGTGTCTGTAGCTTTAAGAGTCTGCTTCTCTCCTAAGTTCCCGTGTGTTTCCTGGTGTGTCCAACTGACACCTGTTGTTTCCCCATACTCTGCTTCTCTCCTATCTGCCACCATTATGTAAAGACATGAGCGCATTCAAACACCCGTATCATGAAAGGTATAAGTCATATGGCTTAGATATTGACATCGTAGGAATCTGTGGAAATAGCTCAACATTTTGCTGTATAATATATTGAAAATATGTTAAAACTGTAGGATAAAGACTGGATGCAGTTGGAAATGTAGCCCTGCTCCATCAAAAGTGAAGAAATGCACCTTCCAACAACTCCAAAGCTGTCTTAATTACATGTTGTGTCTTGTATTTATTTAACACGCGTAGAAATAAAAGTGTAAAAATGAGACATTGTTGTTTTTGAAGCACTTAGCATCTGGTCCCATTTCTAGAACTTGATCCCGGGCGCGCAAAATCACTACGCCCACTGACAAGGCAAGAAATAGGTCCAGACGCTAAGTGCTTCAAAAACAACAACGTCTAATTTTTACACTTTTATTTCTACATGTGTTAAATATACAAGACACAACATGTAATTAAGATAGCTTTGGAGTTGTTGGAAGGTGCATTTCTTCACTTTTGATGGAGCAGGGCTACATTTCCAACTGCATCCAGTCTTTATGCTAAGATAGGTTAGTATGTACCCGGAGCTATCTTTGTACTGGATGCACAGAGATGAAATTGATATCAATCTCCTCGTCTGACTCTGGGTAAGACAGCAAATAAGTGTATTTCCCAAAATGTTGCCGTGTTCCTTTAAGGCCAAAAACCTCTCTGATCCAGCTGTGGATCTGGCATATACCTGGGCAACATATGGTAGTAAGTTGTTAGGGATGCCCTGAGGGTCCTCTCCTATAAGGCCGGAAGAATGAGCTCCGATTGGGTTGAAATATCGCAGCAGCACTGCATTCCAGTCCTGCATACACACAGGCACAGGAAACTTTACATTAGATTAGATTAATTTTATTTATCTCATGGGGGAAATTCAGTAAACATGATGATGCCATTCACTGTTTTCTTTGGCTGATGTCACTTAGCAATCATTCATTCTTTAACAATTTTTTCAATATATTTTTTGGATTGTGTGTGTGTGCCTTTATTTACCTTGTCAGCCTTACATTGGTCCACGATCATCTCCTCGATGAAGTACTTGGTCTTGCCATAGGGATTGGTGCAACCTCCCACAGGGTGCTGTTCATCAATGGGCAGATACTGGGGGTCTCCGTACACCGTAGCTGAGCTGCTGAAGACCAGATTGCGCACCCCATGAGCCTGCATTACCTGGGATACATGCAGATGCACACAAACACGACACACACGTACAATCAGCAGCCGTTGACAAAGCGATCTAAAGCGTGCACTAACACATACAACTTTGCAGTAAGCCTAGCATGCTGACATCACAGGGGTGAGTTTGGTGGAAACTGCATACACATTAGAGGTAGGAGACAGTATTATAATTCGCTAACACAAAATCAAACGGACACCTAAAGCAAACAGGTTGTCATGCACACAGCAAACAAAGACAAGCATCAGTGTAAATAGCAATGATATTCAAATGGCTCAAAATGATTGGGGGGGATATATCACAAGGGTGCAAGTTGAAGCAGACCTCAATCAGGTTCATGGACGCAGTAAGGTTGACCCGGTAGTAGCGCAATGGCTGCTCCACTGACTCCCCAACAGCCTTCAGGCCAGCAAAGTGCATCACAGCAATGAAGGAATGCTGTGAGAAAGATACATATTTGATCACAGACACAGTGAGTGAGAAATTGGAACATTTTTATGCCCAAAATGCTATGTATCAATAGTAGCCAAAAAATGTATCCAAGATTCATTACTCAATATTTTAGAATGTATAAAACAAAGCATCCTATAAATGTCAGTATTTTCAAAAGGAAAGGATTCAAAGTGCTATATTCTGTTTAAGAAAAAAGTTAACCAATATTCATAATTTATTATGTCATAAATGCAGATAATTGCATCTTCAAAAATTATATTTCGTATCTAGTATTTTCTAAAGCAACTTTGAAGAAGCTAATGCCACTTAAATGTTCATATTGACTTTTACTTCCATGTCAGCAATTTTATAAAAGTGGGGTTTTTTTATTTGGTGGATATTTCATTTTGGATTGGTTTTGTTTTTACATTTACACTTTACACTATGTAACACTTACAGAGTTACATAGTTACAGAGTAAATATACTGATAAAACTGGTGGTTGTTCCACCAACCTGTTTGAAGATCCTTTCCAAGCCAGGTCGGTCCAGAAGGTCTAGTTCATGGAACTCAATGCTGGTATCCAGAAACTTCTCTATCCTGCGGAGACTCTCAGGGACATCCCCTTCTCCTCCAGTAAAAACAGGATGTGATACCACACACACACACGCACACACACACACACACATACACACACACACGCACACACACACATACAAAATGGCTATTACAGCATAAAACAAACACACCTTTAACTCACACAGGTAACACAGCATTATGAAGATAAGAGACAGTCTCTGGTTACAGTAAGGACACTTACCTCTAACTGCATTGCTGAAGTTATCAATGACAACAGGACAGTAGCCTGCTTCAATCAGCTCCACCACACAATGACTGCCAATGTAGCCACCTCCACCTGTGACCAGGACCTTCTTTGCCATTGTCAGCACCTGTCTTACAACAGCAGCACACATCACACACCAATAACACACACTGCTACACTGTCAGAAAACCTGCAACATATTACATACAGTCTAAGATTTGATGACCATTTATTTCAGGCTTTCTTTTTGTGACCCACCCTACCTTTGTTCTACGTCATTTGTTCTACGTCACCTGTAAGTTCACATAACCTGTCAAACCATGATACCAGACTAAGTTTATTGTTGCATTTAGGGCTGAACAATATATCAATTTCATATTGATATCGCAATACGAAAGAACACAATATCCATATTGAAAAGATTGCAATACTGACATTTTTAAATTATTTTTAAAATACATATAATAAATGAGAGAAAGTGAGATTAAGAAGATTCTGGCAGGTCTATGTGTTTAACTCACCCCCAGACATACTAGGTCCATAATACAAGGAGATTGGTCATCTCTGGGAAATCCAGTAAACGAGGGCGCAATCCCATAGTGTTACACTTACTATTAGTATTACCATTAGTATTCCCGTAACATACATTCCCATAATAAACAGTTTTAAGTTACATGAAGAGGTAATGTAGATTCTAAACGCAAGACTAGACCTTAAAAATGATATTGCAAGTTATATCTCAATCGCAATATCTACTAAAACAATCTGAATATGATACTTTGTCTATATAACGTTAGTCGAGACCTAAAGTTAGTTCTATTCCCCATCTCTTGAAAGCCCTTAGTGTGATAAAGGATACAGTCGTAGAGATAGTACTTCTGAATCTGCTATAGCTGACCTCAGTAGAGTATACCAGGAAATAGCTTATTGGTTAAATAACAGACTTCACATTCAAATCAAGCAATCAAACAAAATAATTGGTGAACTGTTAAGTCTACAGCCTAATGATCAAGGACACAACTTATTAGACATGCAATGCAAACATCAGACCATACCCTACTGTATGAATGATTTATGATGCCTATGAAAATACTTACACTGGCGCACGTAAAACGCTTAGAATTAGTGTTCACAGGAGAGAGATGCCTGGTGAATATCAAGAGGAGTAAAATATCAGTTCAATTCATCAACTCTTCCTCTGTCTTGCCTAGACATTCTTACTTCCTGTAAGACGTGGAACAGAATAAAGCCAGAATCATAAACAAATAACTACCTGTAGTGTCGCCTTCACAATAAAATCACGCACCGCAGCCATGATTTGAGACTTCATAAAGTCACACCCTTTCAATATGCTTAGCTTGTAGTGAAATAAGATAGTCAAAACTAAAATGCAGTGCGTACGGTATCATCTTATTTAATGTCCAAAACAACCGATACACGTGTGTTAGCATTAGTACATACTGACTGGAGCCTTTATTTTTTAAAGTAATACCGGATGCTACACTATACATTGTCTACAACTTAATGGTCCTTTAACGTCTCTGCTGGTACGTGGACAGTGTGAAACCAGGAAGCTACACATGCTCTGACGTCAGAAATCACTCGATTACAACCACGCCTTTGACCATTCATGATGCATAGTAAAGTTACTGTGGGTGAGTACGTGCCGATGTGCCTCTACCACCAAGTATACTGTATATTGCAACCTACTGAAAGCGTTGTGAAAAATATGACGTTCATTTTAAAATAGTAATTTAGAAATTGTTCAGGATGAAATGATTGAGGAATATTCAAGAACTGAGGTTTTATTTTGCAGCAATAATATAGCCTAAGTAATGTAATTATATATATCCTAAATATACACTTTTTTCAGCTTTTTTCATCTTTAAAAGATACAGCACATAGTTACTCACACACGCCCCTTCAAATGACTAACTTGTGTTCTTTTCCCCCACCACCATCAGCTGCCCCTCCCAGCCCTGGCATCCCTCATATTTGCAAAGGTTGATTTTACTCCAGGGTTCTTCTGCGGGATCAGAATAACTTTGTTTGCCAGGAATAATAAATATTCTGGAAGTTGTCTTAGTGACATTGGTGCGGAACATCAATATCCAACAGAGCACTGACCGTTGTACCATGAAGTAGTTATACTGAAGTTATACTGTTATACTAGTTATACTGAATTCATATACATGAATTATACCCATATTTTACACTTATGGGCACACACACACACGCACACACACACACACAAGTTGTTCTCTCTCTTATTAGCAGTACTATGTGGCAAACAATGTAAAGCCAAGCTGACTTCAAACTGAAGTGTCTGCTTTCAGAGCAGAAAAAGACTCATGTCCATTCTCCACAACACCAACACAGATTTACTCAAATGATACAAAGTGCTGCCAGGCCCAGGAATTTCACACTACTCCACCAGGTACAGGAACCTCTGACAGAAGTGTACTTCACAGAATAAAATCAACATTTGCACACCCTATTAATTCATATCCCTATATGTTTGCTATTGTATGTAACATATAGTCATACATTTACAGTCATATGGACAACTGGAGCGTGACTGTCTTCCTTGATGCTTATATGAAGTAGGATTCTTTTATATGCTGTGCTATTTCTAAAGCCCTTTTGCCAGTCCTGCCCTGCCTAGAGACACTGGCACATGAAGAAAGGCAACAGTATTGTGAGGAAAGAAAGAAGAGACAAGTGAGAGTCTCAGGAGATGAAGTTTGCTTCCATCTCCTTCATCCATTGCAAATGCTGTCTGTTTGTCAGAAGGGACGTGGAGCCGACGAAGGAATCTCATGTGGGAAAACAACAAGACAAAATATCTCAGAAGGGGTACATGGTCACAATAACAACAATAAATCCAAACAAAGAGGTACAGAAGACAGAAGGAAACATTTAAAACTCAGAGGAGGAACAACATGTGACCATTTGAAAACAGAAAATTCCAGGAAACCGGGAATACCATCTCTCCTAAAATTTGGTTTTGTCAGCTTGTTTTGGACTCACAGAAGCAACCCGTTTTGCAGTTTGATTCTATTTCTCAGGCTCTCCTGCGTACCTTCAAGTCATAATTATTTTAGGAACAATTATTTGTCTCTGTCCCTGTGTGTGCTGTGATAGGTTGATGTCATGGCTCAGCTTTGGTTATGTGTCTATACGTGCGTATGTGTCAGTGTTTCCCTCGGGCTCCCACCCCAGCACCGTGGCTGGCTGCGTCTGTGGGAGGAAGGGGCGGGCTGTGGAGAGTGTGATCGGCAGCTCTGCCCCGCGGCGCCCAATGACTGCCCGGCGGGGCTGGTGCGAGACAACTGCGGATGCTGTGAGCAGTGCGCCAACGTGGAGGGGCAGCAGTGCGACCCGGACGGGGCTCAGAAGTTCTACGGCCACTGCGGAGAAGGCCTCGTCTGCCAGAGGAAGACGACGAGGAGGGGACACAGAGGCGGCGAGAGGGCTGACCCGGAGCCCGCGTGCGCGTGCCGGGACGCCGGCCCGGTGTGCGGCTCGGACGGGTGGACTTACCCCAACCTGTGTCGGCTGAGAGAGGCCGCCAGCCGCGGCGAGGCGACCCTCAAGCCCGCTGGACACGGACCCTGTTACTCTGGTGACTGCAACATTTGTTATTTTCACGTGCCAGTCCAGAAAAGTGAATCATTTAAAAAATAAAAAAAAGTGAATGCAAAACATTTTAATTTACTGTTAATTTACAATTCCTAGTATAGAACAGCAGTGGTTCTAGCACTGATCCTTGTGTTGTCTCTATCCACTTCCACAGCCCCTCGCATTCTCAGAGCCCCCAGAGACCTGTCCAACTACACAGGTAACGACGTTGTGCTGGGCTGCGAGGTCTCAGCTTACCCTCTTCCACACTTGAACTGGAGGAAGAAAGGGAGTGACCACTTCCTGCCAGGGGATGATCCTCACATCTCCGTTCAGGTTTGATGAAGTTCATTAGTGTCAGGATTGGGATATCTAATCAATATATAGTATCTCTATCGACACGCCATTTAGAGTTTCATTAAGAGCATATTCTTTGATTGAAGTTGGACCTGAATGTTCCCTGAGGGATGCCACACGTGAAAAATGTATTACAATATTTTAATCAACAAGACCTTTGTCCAGGATTACTGGATTGATTAAAATGTTGTTGGTTTATAAAGACGCAATAAAGTATTGGGAGCACAAATCCAGGGTATGGATATTTTTCCATTTGTGCTTCAAGCCTATACTGATTGCGACTGGCTAAAGACGGTGTACACTTACGCGTTTCTTGTCCTTGAATATTTAGATCATCTGTGTCTACGCTTATGCCCAGATGTTATCCCCTCCCTCTCTCAGACTCGAGGCGGTCCTCAGCGTTACATGGTCTCCACTTGGCTTCAGATACAGGGCCTCCACCTCTCAGATGCAGGAGTCTACTCTTGCATCTCCCATAATGCCTTAGGAGAAACATCTGCATCCGCACATCTCACAGTGTTGAGACGGGGTGAGCGTCCCAAAATGAAAGACTCAATAATGGACAAAATAAGATTTGCAAGTTTGTTTTGTTCATTTTTTAGTAATATCTAGCACCACTATTAATGAAAGAGTGAAAACAACATTTAAAAAACATTTTTTATCTGTCTGACAGGGGTGAGGGTAACGAAGAACCGTCTGGAGGAGAAAGAGGAGCATTACTTTGATGGCTCAGAGGAAGGCAGTGAAGATGGACAGCCAGCATCTGGAGACTACCTGGAATAAATGTCTGTCTGTGAGAACAGACAGGAAGGAACCTCCAGGAAAAAGAAATATCGAATTAACAGAGAGAGATCAATTGATAATACAAAAAAATGTAGGGCTTGTTGTTTGCTAGTCACAGCTCACCCTTCAGTTTTAAGGATATACTGTATCTCTAACATACATTTTCTGGTCTACATCAGCTAATAGTTACCTTTAATTGTACAATGGCAAGGAAATAAAGCACTCCTGTTGATTGTTTGTGTGAGACTTCATTTAAACATGCCGCGCGTGTTGATTAATATCATGTATGTTTATAATAAGCTGACGAATAATAACGGTAGCCCACACTACGATGTCCTCTTCTTTCCTTTTAAGTTCACTACAAAATTAGCGTATATGGGTGTTATTTCAATTCACAACACAAGGGGGCGCTACATCCAAATAATCAGACGGAGAACCACGACTTGGCTTCAGAGAGAAACAATCTAATTTGTATGAAAAAAAATGGTAGTGGCACACGATTAATACAAATTACAATCAGAAACATGGATACAGATCACAACAAGCACACTGTTTACTCTGTTCCCACCGCTCTACCCATAGTGCACACATTACAACAGAGAAAGGGACCCTGTTCCCTTCCATCTCTCCAGTGTGTGCCAGTTAATCCCAACTCTTTTTTTTTGTTCAATATCATTACCTTTCACTTGTCACACAATATTATGTTTTTTTTGACGGTGCAGCTTAAGGAAAAGAAAAATGAAGAGTATGAAAAAAAAAACCTCCCCTCCTGCATGGAGGCAGAATGATGTCATGGGGGCATTTGTCCTCCTGGTGTGGAGGCTTCCCTTCCTCTGCTAATTACCTTGTACAAACTACAATCTGATATGGCGGATATGAGGCCCAAATAGAATTATTGTAGGCTAACAAAGAGATATTGAGATTCGGGGAATGAGGCAGGGACTGTAAGTGAGAT
>OMKK01076958.1:0-19494 GCA_900302305.1 Polymixia japonica
GTTTTGTAGGCTGGAGAACCCATAGTGGAACAACAGACACATAAAGACACAGACAGACATACAGACACACAGACAGACACATAAAGACACAGACACACAGACAGACAGACACAGACAGACACACACAGACAGACACACAGACAGACACAGACACACATAGACACAGACAGACAGACAGACAGACAGACAGACAGACACACACACACACACACACAGGCACAGACAGACAGACAGACAGATAGAGGATTACATAGACGTGTAGAGGGGCCACACACTGCTGGAGCGTTAACAACCTTTTACTAAAGAAGATTGTATTACTTCCAGCACTGAACATCTGGAGATGTTTGGTGAAGATGTTACACTGCTCAATCTCAATCTACTCTGGATTAGAAATAGTGGATGCAGAAAATATTTGGCAATCATATTTCCTCATATGTCTATTAATGTTTCATACTTCCCTTTAGTTAATTCATTTCTCTGATTCTGTGTTTGGCTGAATAATATCTATGAGAAATGCTAACTTTGTTCCCACCTAAGACAAATGAATGTTATGTATAGAGAGTGGGCAATGTTTTGATACATGTGTACATTTGCCAAGGTTACTCATAAACAAGCTAGAATTACAATTCATGTACTTAGGAATGATTTGTAAACGCATAGAGGTGACAGACACCTGGAACCTCTGTCATGCTAAATTGTGGAACTGCCAATGTTTTCTCTTTAAAACTTTGCTTGAAGCATGCCTTAATATTTTGAATTTTAGGTTATTGTTCTTCGTCGGGCATTTATCATAATGTTGGGAGAAAGGATTCCGTATTGGTGCTTCAATGTACTAAAATATGTTAGCATTGCACGCATAGCATGCTAACGTTGTTAGCATCATTCATTGAACCCAATGGCAATGTCAAGTGTACCAGCTCTAGGGTGACCAGACGTCCTCTTTTTCCCGGACATGTCCTCTTTTTGAGACCCAAAAAATGTGTCCGGGGGGAATTTCAAAATCGTCCGGGATTTTGTTCCTCTCTAGAGCCTCAAACGTGTTTCTAGCGAGTTTGCATCGCGTTTCTCTCTGTCGTTCACAGACTAGTCCCGCCCCCCTACAGTTCGCTAGTGGACTTCCTTGTTTACCACAGCAAAGCACATGTCTGTCAAGCATCTGTTCAACCAATCGCACCCCCCCACCTGTTGGTTTCATTGGAGATGTTAACCACGCTAAACGTCAAAGCCGTTTACCCCAAAATGTGACAAGTGCCTGTCAAAAAAAAATAACTCTAAAGCCTATCCACTTTAAAATCTATCCCGTTAAGCATATCTCAACTCTCTGTCTTTTAATGCTACCTCAGTCCTGTCGCTATGCTTGGTATTTAAGTCTGTTCTATATGGGAATTCTTGAGGAAAACGGTTTTGTACATTTAAGGACATAGTTTGTAAATACTATAATTTGTGTTTCCGAGTCATCCTTTATGCTGTAAGATTATCATTGTGTGAATGTATTTAGATTGTCTTGGTCGTATTGTTTGTCATTTTTATACAGGCATTGGATTGATTCTCAATTTTTTGCACAATTTGAAAATAAAGTACGAATTACAAATGTCAAAAAATGTGTCTGTAATTCATTAAAATGCTATTAAAAGATGATAAAAAAAAACCAATTACTGGTAATGTGTTTGTGGCAGGGGGCGTGGCTTAGCGTCAGCTGGGGGCGTGGCTTAGCGTCAGCTGGAGGCGGAGAGACGGCAGCGGCTCAGCTGTAAGCAGACACAGCTCTGAGAGGTGAGTGTGATTAACAGAGGGTCGACCAGGACTGCAGGCCTTGGTCTGCTCTCTGTTGCAGTGAAGCTGGGTCCTGACACGTGGTCCCACAGGGAAAGACACATGGAGAATCACAGACTGGTTGCCTGAAAAGGCCAGAGACACTATGGACTGAAAAGCAAAACAGTGTTTGAACAGCGTCGAGTTAGATCATAATAGATGTAAGTGTGTACCGCCACCTAGCCTCCGTGTCCTTCCAGCAACCCCCTAGTAGTGATGACAGTTCTGTCACAGTGTTAAGATCAGGAATACATATTTTGCACCCTCATTAAGTCCAATTGAGCTAGCATTCTTATAACAAATGCAATCTAGTGCGTTCCATCATACTTCAGATCTCAACACATGAACAAGCAGCTGCCTCTTGTTGTACGAAGCAACCGCTGATGCCAGTCATGCCTATCTGCAGGAAGATGATAACTCAGACACATATCTACTCTGTTGTTTAGCCATTTAGCCAAACATGTACTTCATGCTGCTTTAAGAGGAATCTAGTAATCTAGAGTTAGGCCTACAGTTAATCCCTCACAGAGATATGTTGAACTGCAAAAAGGCTGGCTGGAGCACCAGAAATGAAGATTTCATCAGTCTGTTGATGTAAATGTGTTTTGGACTCTTGATATTACAGACTATTAATAAAGTTTGATTACATGTAAAATTACTACACACTAACTAAGTAAATATCAAAGTAATAAACATATAGACAAAATATGAAACATATCGTTACTGTCCAACTATCTTCATAGTGGGTGAACTGCGCATTAGAAACGATAAGAGAGGTTACATATCCTCGGTTACATGATCCCACAGGTTTATTAGATGTTATGTGACCAGAGAAGCATGCTCGAATCTCCAGCATGAACATTGTGAATGAAACGGAGACCCAGGCCACCCAGGATCGGCGCGTTATCTTTGGAGGGAATTCACTGACCATGAACATGCTCTGAATCTGGCTGGGCTTCTTGTGGGTACAGACGTGCTGGGGTGGGGTGGAACCTGTTCTCGCCGTATTAAAACAATCCCTTTTCTTTAAGAACCGCAGTCTTGCTATCCCAACAGGGCCGGTAGCTTATGGTCTAAAGATTTATGAAGGAGCATGGTCCGCGGAGTAAGATAAACAATATTACAGCAGATAGTTCATCTCGCTCATCTTATTTTCATTCTGTGCGTTCCCGTTTCCACCCTCCATGTCGGAGACGTTCTCATCTGTTGCTCACAGTACAGTCTGTGATCACTTCATCTAGTGCTGCGAGGAGCCTTGCTTTTAGTTTCTGAGAGCACAGAGAGTAAAAGATATCAGACAAAAGTAATGTTCTAAGCAGCAATAACTCACTAACCTCCAGGGCTTTTATTAGAGGCAGATGCTCAGTTTCAGTTAAGTCCTTGCTGGACCGGGCCTGAGCCACCTGATAAACAATTGAAATTGGCATGCCTCTTGACGGTTTTACTCCCAGTGTCAATGAAGATAAAGATTTGTACCCTTTAAATCCAGAAAGTGCTGAGTGAGTTTGCCTGTCCTTTAACGAACTTTCCAGTATGGCTTCGACATGTGTGTGTGTGTGTGTGTGTGTGTGTGTGTGTGTGTACAGTATGTATCTGTTCTATACGGTTCTTAGGCAACAGACCGGCGCTGCTCGTTTGGGCTCAGACCTGCGGCTAAGCTGGGACGGGACAGAAAACCTCTGAGGACTCTGGGAAGTCCGTAGGACAACTGCGGTTTTGAGCAGGAACGTGCTGCCTCAGCACCTCTGCATCACCACAAGCAGTTTTTATCGACCAGCTGCTGTCTGTAAAGGGCCTCGCCTTCAAAGGCAAGGATGTTAACAGCACAGTAACTTTTGGACTCTCTTTATGTTTTACACATTTTTATTTTGGGCATACGTGTAGCGTGCCAGGTCAGAGGGTGCAGAGGGAAGACCTTGACTGACCTTTGGGTGCGTTATTGTGACCTGTGATGTTTACAACTGAAGTGTTGCGTTCCGACCTTTAAACTGACCACAGAAGACAACCCACTGATCCAATGTGACCCGTAGGATCTTCATTTAGCAACAGTATGGGCTGTTTCAGTGCTAAAATTCAAGTTTTGTCGATTATAAGCGTAGATTGGATATACAGGTTTTTGGATGAAATCACTGTTGAGAAGTTGTATTCATTGAGAGGCTTGTTCTGCTTTTATGCGATGCGTATGTCCCTTAGTTCTGTAGGGAAGCCAGCTGCTTGGCTCTGTTGAGTTATTGCTGGCGTCGTATGTTGGGGAGCAGTGTTTATGGGGCTTTTAAAAGGTGGGAAACAGGGTCAACATAGTCCACAACATGCTCAAGTCACGGGGGAAGAGTAGGATGTTGATCACAAGGACCAAAACAAGAAACAGACCTTGGAACAAAAAGTCCAACTTTTGTGACAGATCTGACAAATTCTGATGGGTTTTTTTTCCAGCCTGGGAGGACATATAGTACAACATGTGGTTTCAACAAAGCCAGTTGGGATGGTCTTGCGCGGGGGTGATTGTGGATTTAGAGAGGCTGGAGTTAGAGACACTCTCGAAAAACAGATGATGTGGAGACGTGGCTGATAGTATTATGACAGGAGTGCGTCTAGCCTCCTGCTTCATGAAAGGAACGTGGTAAGATTTGTAGATAAGAGTTGAATAAGATCTTTCAGAGGAGGCATCTCTCTCGAAAGAGTTATGCAATTAAAATCACAGGGTTTATCGTTTCTGGCTAAGCCAAAAAAGTGAAAATCTATCATAATGTTTTATCAAATATCAACATTTGTATTTGACCTCTACACATAAAGTCAGGGTGACATGTTGTTCTCCTGAAAGCGTAAGGTTAGACAGCAGGTAAGGGTTAGGTTCCCTATCACTCTGTTCATTCAGATGCGGTCCCCAAGTTCACAGAGACCTGGTTGGTTTTAACACTTTTGAATGCAATCATGGGAGCGTTTATCTGCCTTTGCGTACCTGTTTTCATCAGTTCATCCAAACCCAATATCAGGAGGAATACTTGTAGTGAGCCTACAGGAAATTCTTTAATGTACATTTATGCTGCCTGTAATGTGCAATAAAAACAGGACAACGAGGACCCAAATAAACATGACAACAGTTGACAACGAGGCACAATACATTCAATCTCTCGGTCTGACGACGACTTAGCGGCCCGATCTCAATGTCCACACGCACTTGCACACTTTTTGAACCCTTTGTGCATTTCTGCAGACTTACCCAGAATTCATAGCGCCATGACGTCAAATACGGGGTTACCTGGGGAAGAAAAACTGTAAACAAACATGGAAGGAGCAAGAAAAAACATGGTACATAAAAAACACATGAAATCAGAGAAATGCAAACAGGTTATATTACACATCTAGTTTATTAATCAACCATTTCTTTTCATTTTTGCTTAATGATGCTGTTTTGACAAAAACAAGTAAATTATTTTATATTATATTAATTACCTGTCGTCCTCTGTCAGGCAAGAAACCTGGAAGACGTTCACATCAGGCAGTCGCTCCCTTAAGTGCCTTGGCCGTGAAGAAAGTAAAAGACATCAAATAAATAGTCGTCAAGGTAACGTGACACGTCGTAAAGTGCTGTCCTGTTCCTATTTATACCATCTGGAGCCCTTGCAGCCTCTCGCACTCAAGCTCTTACCAGGTGACGTCAATTAAGTCTGTGAGGGTTCAGGGCTCAGACCTTAGGAGGGACGTTGAGATTGGTCCAGCCTCTGGGGGCAACGGATAACGGATATCTGGGCCAAGACTTTAAATGACATTAAAAAGCGAATAAAAAGCTAAATCATGCCCATTGTATGCTGGGATAGGCTGCAGTCCCCCAACGACCCTGACCAGGATTAAGCAGTTTAGAAGATGAATGGATAATGTATTAATGGAACAAGGTCTGTTATGGATAAACGTCTTTTGTAATTTATTTTTTCCTAAAACATAATTTTCATAATTTATTCATCAGTTGTTGGAAGAGAGGTATTCTTGGAAAGAATACCCTTGACTGATTTATTTGAGCTAATGCCTTTGTCTAGAAACAAAAGTTAGCGGATCTTTGTTCGCTCTTAATGACAGCAAAGGCCGTGTATTGTACACTGGCCAGGCTCTGATGCGCAAAGACCCGCAATCCAAGACTGATTCCATTGTGTTGATTTCATCAATTGAGATGAGTGAGTACACAAGAACAATCAAACGCATTCCCACAATCCTCGCTGTGCACATCAAATACGGGCCACGTCTGAATAGGAACAGTGTGCGTATACATCTCAAAACACGTAAATCCAGCGTGACGTTTTGCAGTTTCAATCAGATAGATATTCATAATCATGAGCAGTATATGCTTGGTGTATAGTATTGGTGTTCGGTGTGCTCTGTCATTGCACATGATTAGTGAGTTCTTTTAATGTGATAATTACACTTTCAGATCCTGTGGGAATCAGGGCCAGAGAGTTGTTGTTCATTTAAGTTGATTTTGGGTGTTTTATTCAATATATCATGACTATCAATTCTCTGTTTTAAAGAGAAAATAGAAATTGTATTGATGCATGTTAGTGTCCACATATTAAACAGTCCCACTGCACAAGATTGAATATAATTTATCTTCATTTATCTCTGCAGATGTCAGCCCGCAGGATTGTACACTCAATTATAGAAATCCGTTTAGTTCGTGAGGAAAGGCAACATATACTGTAAAGTAGTTTTCATATGCTATAAATGCGGATTATGGTCTGTTTGCTAGGAATGACCTTGAACCTGAGAGAACATAAAGCGACTCTCCAAACCACTCGGAGCGATTCATCTGATGATGCTTTCCTTGGTAATTGACATTATCCACGTTGCTATTTTGTTTGGTTTGGTCCTTTTTTTGTTGTTTCTCAGCATAAAAGATACCGCACTGGATCTCTGGCTGTGTTCCCCTGGGAGCGGGTTTGAACACTGGCCCAGATGAAAGCAACCCCAAGCGAGGGAACAAAGCCTGCTGTTCAGCGGGGCGATGAGGAATCTGGTGATGCTGCTTTTAGTCAACCGGTCTTGACTGGAGCACTTAAACACACTCTTGGAGCTATTAGCTCTGTACATTATGAAGAGATAACATCTTGAATCTTTATTCATTGTTTACCACGTTGACGGTGACACTGTCAGCTTTATTCCTCCCTTGTGACGCACTTCCATTCTGGGAAGAGTACTGACGTTTCACAGCATATTGATCAAACAGGAGACGTCTGTGGATGAGCTGTACGCCTTGTTCAACCGGCAGCTCTTTTGTGGTGCCAGCGTTGGAAATCTAAAGTTCGTACATCCATCTTGTATTTGAAAGCGTACTCTTCAAATCATACATCAAACATCAAGGAATATATGATGATGAATGATTAACTAAAACTCATTAAACGGTTAGTAAAATGAATAAGCTACACAACAGTCTGTTGTTTCGTAAGCTCTGTCTCTGTGTTAATAATAAAACTCTGGACAGATGCTGCTGATTTGTGGGCGTTGGCACATCACTACATCTAATTCCTCTTATTGCATTTTAATCCCAATCCTTTAGTTTCAGAATGCTGTGTATTTGTTGGCGAGAGTAAGCTAGCTGTCTTTGTTGCTTGTGTTAAAATTGGATAATAATTCCAATTACGTAAACGCTATTACAGTAAAACAGGATTTAAGATGGTTCTTGGTACACGAGGGGTGATTAGTTTTGCCACAGATTTCCTAGGTTTTATCAGGGACATTATAAATGATGGATTAGATGCTCCTCTTCGTGGCCTCTTTGCCACAGGTCATATATGTTTATGAGCCTCTCACCAAAAGAAGGTGGAGCCGCTGCAAACTTTTCTCAATGAATCATGAATCAGCGATGGAATCTGGTCATTCCCTTCCTTTCAGATGGCTTTCCTCAAAGGACTCCCATCGGTGGAATATGTTTGCTAACGACGGCTCCGTGCCCAACAGTTACATAAACCTACTCTCGGCGGAGCGACCTAAACATCAAGACACGCAGGGAACCTCATTTCAGAGAAGACAAAACAAAGAGCGCATAATTAACCCAGTGTTGCTTTCCAGCTTCACACACAGAAGCCGACTCGTGTAATCGGGGCTTGACAACGGCAGCTTTTCAGTATGAACTCTGTTGTTTTCTGCTCCGCTTGTAGCGAACGTGAGCCTCGTCCGTAGTGGGGTTTGTTTCTGACCAGAGCAGAGAGAAAAGTGGAATGTTGAGCTTCAGTAAACAAGGCTTGCGATGTTATTGTGTGTTTAAACATCTCCGTCTGCGGAGGAGCTGAGCTAGATTAAGCGACTGAAGGGCAGAAGAGAGAGAAGCTGCTTAGGTGAGGCTCTAGTTTGTTGAAGTTTCTTTCCTGTGAGAGTTTTCTGAGAGTTTGGATGAAACTGACCCCGGCCTTCTATGGACTCCAGTTGCTACAATGAGCCTGATGTCCTAACAAAAAAAAACATTGGACATAGTGGAAAATAGTGGAGCACAATCATTCAAACTCAAAGCGAACCAGAGTTTACAGCAAAATAAGTCTTCCTTTTTGTTCCCGGCAGTCCGAGACACTACGAAACTTCGGAACTCCTATTGATATCGGACCCGACCCAAACTCTAAACCTCGAGAACAAGACCCTGGTCCACTGGGCCTCTGAAGTCTGGTGGATCTCTCAAATTTGGGAACTTGAACATCTTACAACGAGCGCATTAGTAGAATAACTTCAAATTCCTCCAGTAATATGACAAATAACCAATAGTAAGGAGTGTGAGGCAATCACATCCTTGTGATACAGAGAATGAGAAGGACTTCCTTGAAACTCCCTTTTTGGAAACGCTTTCATAAGAGAATTTCAGTTCAAGGAACAGATTCTTATTTCTGCTAACTGTTGTGGCACCTCCTCTTACATTGTCCCTGAGTAAATATAGTGGCCTTGTCCCTCTTCACATAACACCAGGATCTCCAAGGCCCTGTGTCATGTTCAGTACAATATGAGTTGGATCACGGATGACTGGTTATAAATCGGCCCTCTGGCACCCGCTGTCTGTGGCAGGCTCTTTCTAAGAAACGAAGGCAAACACGTTCAAAAATGAAGCTCCACAGTAGCTTTTGTGTCCACCAGGTATGGAAAACGAACGCCTCATTTGAACCTCCTCTCGTTCTCAGAAAAACATCTTCCCCGCCTGTACTGCTAACCTCAGGTTTATGTAATGACCATTAATTCTGAGGGCACTAAATAAAATTCACAGCACAGACGTGATGCATCCATCACACTCGTAGACGAAAGGCTCTAAATGATAAAGTTTGCATAGGTTATGTAACAGATGGTGATGAGATGTTGATGCACAAAGTATAATGCTCAAATCTCTTGGAAAGGGATGACCATGTTATTCTCTTAAATCTGGTCATAAATTCTGACCAAGTTTCCATTCCAGATATGGCTCCGGCTGATGTGGGGTAGATGCACTCGGGAGACCTCCACCTCACACTCTGCCACGTTTACTTATATTTTATATTGGACGTTACTGTCTGTCTAAAGTGCCAAGTAAACTGCGGCGGTATTAATGAGCTTTTTACGCGGGCCAAACATCCAAATTCTGCAAATTATGACCTTCAAGCTTTAAGCCAAGGTAGGAAAGATTTATTGTTATTTATCAGTGATGGAGAAGCATCCAGTAAAGTATGCAACCGTGATGTGAATTACATCTTTGTACTTGTCAGTTTTCTAGATATAGTAAAATTAATTTTACATGTTTTTATTTAAACATGCAGTCTTTGTGATGGCAAAGCTTTTAGAAACGGAGTTATCAAAGCTGTTTTTGAATAGAAGTCACGGTTACTCATCTAGTCAGCCGGTAACGACGGTCATTGCACGCAGGGGGTTCCCCCCGCAGTTTCCTCCTCCGTCACTCGTCATCGGCCTTATCGTTAATGTGGGCGCTCGCAGGAGGGGACGTCACGGCCCTGGCCCTGTGACGGCTGACGGTAGCGAGCGTTCGAACGGGCTGAGGGCAATTTTCCCATGTTACGGGGGCAACAGTGTGTTCCTATGCTGCCTGCGTACTGTGCCACTGCTTGCTCGTGCCAAGACAAATGTCACTCAGTCTGGGCACGATTGCTCCGATGGCATTCCATCCCGGCCTGTAATGGGTTTGTTATACTAGGCTTTGAAAATCCCCTGCACTCTGGCCTGGTCCGGTCCACCCGCTGTACCGGGGCCAAATGCACCAGGGGGTTCTGGGAAAGGTTTGGTTCCCAGACAGAGATGGTGATGTCGGGCGTGTGGTTTTTCCAGGCCTGTTGGTGGCCTCGTCTTTGAGGGCCGGAGCAGCTGATTGCTAGGCACTGTGGAAAGACCCCTCTCTTGATGATTCACAGAGAATGCATACTATTTGTCTCTCTCTTTTTTTTTTTTTTACAATACACTAGAGTTTCTTAGGCCTGTATACGCACCCAGGAGCCCAGATAATGCCCTTGTGGTTTAGTGCTGAAAAACACTGGCTGGGCTTAAATGTCAGCTTCTCTCTGAAGGCTCACGTTGACTTGCATCTATGTTTACACATCAGGGTTAGACAATTTTGACGAATGTTTGTCATGTTTATCTTTCTCTGCGCAATTATGTTTGATTATTGTATGAACAGCTTTCATTCAAAAGGAATGTTTCTCCAGATGTATCTGGATTTCATTTGACATGCACTGTTTCTTGTTCAGGGAACCATCCAACATGTTATCATGGTGAAACACAAACCAGAGGCTTTTCATTTTTTTCATACTGTAATTTATAGTCACTAATTATGATAGTGGGTGGATGGCTTTATTTGTCTTATGTGTGCATAGTTATATATCAAATCAGGCTTAGGCAACCAGAGTCTGAGGGGGAGCTGAAGAAACCCCTGTGTCTTCTAGGATCATAAATTATCCTCTGGGAGTGGTGGTCAGGACCTTGACGTCTGCGCTTAACCAGCTTACTCACTGATTGTGGCATTGTCTCTCTGCAGTGGAGTGGTGAACAGCAAGGAGAAGTCAGACTGCTGACTTGAGTACCGAAGCCGTCGCGGCACGCCTGCTGACGCACACCGACAGCACAGGGACCGGCTGCCGCTCGAGCCAAGGGGCTGCCTTCCTGGAACACTAGCTTCTGTCTGTCTGTCAGTCATACGGAGAGATTGGTGGCAGACGTACACAGATATTCTGTTGAATGAGTGAATTTAGACAGTTTGGAGCACGTTGTTAGTTCATCAGTAGTCAACCGTCGATGTCGGCCGCTTGAGGGATTTACATTCCCCTGTAAGACGTAGGCCTCCTTCTCAAACTCTCCATTCACTTGCATTGGTTTTTAAAATATAGGCTTAAAGTCGTACCTCTGACACATAACAAACGATAGTAACACAGAACTCGAAATCACAAACCTTAGGCCTCATTTTAACTGTTTTTCAACTTACTCTTTACGTTTTTGAAATGGACATATTCATTCAATTGAGCTCATTTTAAGTATCATATGTCTGTTTTACGTACGAATCACAAAACAACTCCAATTAGTCAATTAGCATCATGTCTGATAAACAGGCTTGGATGAGCAAGTTCCAAATATATTTTATTGGTTGATATTATGGGCTGATAAGACCGTTAATAATGTTACAGGCCACTTTCCTGAAGTATAGTAATAAACTGACTGCACTCACTCCCTTTCAGGGAGTTTGCGGGGGCTCGCTCCTCTCTCCTTGTAATACGCTCGCCTGACTGGCCTCAACATGATGCTGTTGTTTGTTTGCATTTACTTGCATCTATTGTTTTCAACAAAATAAGATAGAAAATACCTTTGTAGAAGGTATAGTAAAAATCCCAAAAACCATTGTGTGAATCAACGTAGTATATACAGTGCAAAACAGATACACAATATTTGAAAAATAGACACCCAACATTTGATAAAGTTTCACAAATTTCCCAATATGAGTGATGGATGAGTGTGAACCAAACAATCAATCAAGACAGGACTAATTCTAATGCTGTGATGTACAACACTGGAGTTTGTATTATTGCCTCATATATTACTTTTATTTTGAAGGATACAATGCATGCTGCTTGCCAGTAAAGTTCATAATCTTTATAAATCTTGCTTTTTGAAGGCAACACTTTTTTATTCCATAAAACAAATAACTGCAGACGCCAGATAACTGTAGTGAGCTCAAAAGTTGTAAAAACATTACAAACTAAAAAGTAATTTCCTCTTAATAGAGGAGTGAAGTAGTGAAGTAAAAGTATAAAATCCCCTAAATGGAAATACTAAGGTAATGTAGAATTACTTCTTAAGAAAAAGCGAGTGGAGGCTTTCCACATGTGGTGATTAAGTAAATACATCTTTCTACTCTCCCACTATGTCTCTCTTTTTCAACGCCTGTCATCTTCTTCCTCCTGTCTTTTTTCCATTGCTTTATACCCATAATCTCTACCTAGGAAGAAGGAAAAAGAACGTAATTTTAATTCAGCGTTGGCAGCTTCAGTGCTTTTGTGGATTCTTTCCTATGCTGTGCTGTATCTCTGTGCCATCTATCATCCTACACAGAATTAATGAGTCTCTGAAGTGATTATGCAATGAGACAATGAAGGCAGTAAACAGTCAAGTCAGTCTAACTCCCTCCACATAACATGTTGCTTTATATTCCTCAAGAGTTGTTTTTATTTTCCTCTGATATTATATTTCTATATGTTGTGTTTTTACTACTTTTATTCTTCTACTACTACTATTACTACTACTATTAAAGCTACTATTACTATTACTATTATTAGTAGTACTTCTGAGGGTTACAGAGCTTTACCGACAATACATCAAAAACAAACAATAAAATAACAAAATAAATAAAAACAATAAGACAAAGATATGTAAATAAAGACAAACAATAGCAAGACATGTATTAAATATAAGAAAGGAATTAATAAAATAGGTAAAAAAAGAAATTTAATTACTATTACTATTAATCACATCAAGTTTCTGAGTCTAATTAATGAATTAATTATGTGTGCCTTATTCCACGTGGGACACTTTAACTTGTAAAGCATTTTAAAAAGCTGCTGAATCTTGGAGGATTATTCCATTGATTAGTCATAACAATCTCAGGCTGTCAGGGTCACTGTTCTAGTTGGTGGGTACAGTGTTGTATCATCAGCATAGCAGCGGAAGGAGATGTTGCATTTTCAGATAATAAATCCTAGGGTGAGCGTGTAAAAGGAAAAGAACATAGAATTGAACGGACATAGAACTGGCCCCCGCAGTTGAGCTTCACAGTTGAAGATTGACCAATCTTAACAGAGAATGTTCTGTGGAAAAGATCTTAGCAAAAAGTGAACATGCTCCTGTATCTGCTTCTAAAAGAAGGTCAGTAGTAACTTTAAAGGTGCTATCTGTAAGATCGACACATTACTGACATCTAGTGTTAGTGATGTGTAATACACCAATAAACCAAAACAAGATGCATGGTGTTCCGGCTTGTGCAGGCTGAGAGGAGGAGCTGTTTGACGGACCATCAAAGCAAAACAAAGACCAGAAAGTAGAGGAAAACAGCACCGCTGAAGTACAATCAGAGAGGGGAAGCTTTCAGATGATCACCATCATACTAAATGTTACGACACAATGTGGTAATTCGACTTTTTATTTGATTTTAACATATTACAGATAGTACCTTTATGAAGTGCCATCTCAGTGAGATGAAGTGATCTACTGTACTTTTCAAAAAGTTTGTTATGGTTTATAAAAGCTATCAATTGATTAGAAACAGGTTTCTCTAAAACCTGTGATAAAAATGGTACTTATTTTATTGGCTGGTTGTTGTCAGGGGATCTGACAACCCTCCTGTGTTTTTAAGGAGGGTTAAATTATGGCAGGTTTAAAGCAGGAAAAAGTGGCAGCGGCTAGCAAGCTATTAATAATGACAAGTATACTAGTGCCAACCTAATCCATGTTGTCTTTGAGAAAATCTGTGGGCACGACATCTAAGGAGACTTTGTGTGTGAGATACCATCTCCCTCAGAACTATCAGTGAGATGGAAACAGCAGAACACAGCAGAATTTGTAGGGGTGACAGGTTACGGTCAGAAGGAGTATAAAGAGTTGCTTTAGTAAGATTTAATAAGTGCTTGGCATCTTGCTTGGCACTGGTAGGTGTTGAAAGAAGGTGGGCAGCTGTCTGGCTAAATCAGGGCACGCTGTCTGGTAAGAGTAGTGTTGTAAGTTTTAAGCTAGGTCCATAAATTTGTCAGGTGATTTTCTTTCACAGAGGGCGAAGTTTTTACTTTTGAGGTTATCGGCTGTGAATTCTAAGTACCGCCTCAACCTGGAGCTGTTTGTTGTCGATAGATAGCAACGGACTTTCACATTCATTTATGTGCGGCCCGATCCTGACTATAAGAGAGGAACTGAGGAGCAACACTACTCAAATGGCAAAGCAAGTGAATCAGAAAGCCATTCATATTTTATTTACCTCTTCAGAGTCTTGATAATCCTCAGTCTCAGATGAGAACAACCCCTTCACTCTTACTAAGACTCAACGTCTGCTCTCCAGCTGCAGTCCCGATGAGCCCAGACCACAACATTTTAATGCTAGCTCCATCATATTTGTCATGCGAGCGACTCGGTGCCAGGAACCGAAGTGCAATACCTCTTTAACCCTGCCGTAAGTTAACATGTCGCATTGAGTCCCGGGGACGTATCGGACAGACTGTGGACTTTACACATGGACGGACACAGGACCGAAACACCCCGTAACAAAAAAGGCAACCTTTCCTTTCGTTGATTTCTTAACACTTGTTGTGTTAAAACGGCATCTTTTTCACCTGCAGTGGAAAAACCCTGCGCTGTGTGTGTGTGTGTGTGTGTGCGCGTGTGTGTGCGTGTGTGTGTGGATGCAGGCGTGCTGTGAGGAGCAGAGCAGGGGTATCGCGGGTTCGTCCCACTGGAGTGTCTCTATGTAATCAGGTGTTCTGAGTGCACCCCACCACACATGGCAGGAAATAACCCTGGCAAGGCCTGCTGCCTCTCATCCAACCCCCTCCTGTTGCACTGAATCACACAACCCCAGTGTGTGTGTGAGTGTGTGTGAGTGTGTGTGTGTTTGTCTGCCTGGCTTTGTGTATTTTTGTGTGTGTTTCTGTGCCTGTGTGTGTGTGTACATGTGTGAGTGTGTGTGTGTGTGTCTGCCTGGCTGTGTGTATTTTTCTGTGTGTTTCTGTGCCTGTGTGGGGTGTGTGTGTGTGTGTGTGTGTGTGTGTGTGAGTGTGTGTGTGAAAGGTGGTAATCTGATAGGCCCACTGTCTCCCACTGCCCTAGTTTGGATGTGCAAGTCATTCATAAAAGGAGTAACTGGTCTGGCTAAAATAGTATGTTGTGGACTTGTTCGAAAGCAAACAAGGAAGAGGCTCAACACACACATCTCTGCCTTGTCCTTGTAAACACAGCTGCTCCTCTGTCCCCAAGCCATCTATCCCTGCTTGAACTGGAGAAAATACTCTTTCTCCAAATTTCTCAACACAAACAAAGCGAGCGAGCGTCCAGATCGGGACAGAGATCCCAGCAGCAGAGCTCCGTTCATCCTGAACTGCATTGAACACGTGTTTTGAGGTTATAGGTAATTAATGATCAATGGTCACTGTGCCTTAGGCAGTGATGTCCTTATAGAATAGGACTCATGGCCCTCAAAGGCACTTACAACTTAATGAATGACCTCCGTTACTCTACAATGTGACACGTAGTGACATCGAGAACAGCTCAGACCAGACATCCTTAATGTCACGGTTCATGTGAACCTTTATTAATCCAGTGAAGGTTGACTGAGCATCTTTACATCCCTACAGTTACATTCACACCTGGAAGCTCCCCGATACAACACAGTCTTCAGCTGCTCCTCAGTGGAGTAATTGAGGGTAACATGCCTTGCTCAAGGGCAGTGTGAGAGTAGTTGCTAAGGGAGGGGATAGTGCCTCCTTTTTTCCTTCCTTTTTTCTTTCCTCAGTTCCTTTTTCCTTAGTAGTCACAATGTGACTCATGAATCACAGCTGCAAAATGACACTGGGCCATTCCTGAATATTACACATGACTCAGAGATGAAAATGATCTTCATGACTGATGAGTCCAACTCCGCCCTTTCAGTGTCGATAACATGAATCATTGAGACGTTGTTGATACCGTTTGGACAACTGTTTATTTAAGTTTTCGCTTTATTGCAGTTTTATTGCTGTTCACCCCGACAGTGAGCCCACATAGATCCTTGAGTAATAATCAAAGAGTTCACAGGAAGTGTTAGAACATAGCCAGACTCTTTGCTAACAGTCTGATCTCATTATCTGAAATGACCTATATTGACCACTTGGGTTTTCCCAGCAACGTAAATCATAAATCATAGCGCAAATAAAATGGCTTGAGGAAGTGCATTCTTTCTATACAGAATTCATCATTATAAGGTTGGGGTCTTTTGGGGGCGCAGATACTGTACATGTTTTAGCAATACAACGCGCCGCTGTGGCCTACAGTAGGCCCTGCCACATCAGGAACGGTTGGACACGCCCTTCCAAAGAGACACGATGAGGTTTCGTATGGTAAGATGAGAAGTCACTGAAACGTAAAGAATCAGTGTCCTGGGACCTCTGGAATTATTAGAACCTCGTGAAACTTCAAACTGGAGACCTAGAGGCCTCACAAAGGGCTCCATTAAAGTTTGTTTAGAGATGTTCAAGATAAGGTGGTCTTTGAATTGCATTTAAAGGGGCCTGTTAAATTGCATTTACACTGAAGAATTGCATTTAGGATCGCTGCGTTCCAGTTTATTGTTCACTGACAGAACTATAAACCGTCTCTCTTGGGCAGGGTCTCATTTTAAAGCCTTTATTAACTCTAGCATCCCACGTTTGGTGACTGTGTCTGTCACATTATAGTGTAGAATTGCTGGAAAGTACAGATAGTACAAACGATTTGTTTTAAAAACAGATTTTTATGTTTCTCTAAGGACCAAAACCAATATTCCTTTTGTTCTGGACATGCTCCAGAGTCAAGCAAGAGGGGCCAAAATGACTAATGTTGTATCCAAAAGAGGTTTGTTTTAGTAGATCTGACAACATAACTCCAGTTTCCTAATTTTGATCAAATGCTACAGCTATTATTCGTGCTTTGAAATAAGTCACATCTACATTTTCTGACCAATTTGATCAAGGCTGAATTACCTGTTCACCCTTTGAGTGTTACCTGTGGACGTCTCTCTTTACGGGGTCTCTGATTCAAATTCAGACCACGGAGAGAGCAGCCCTCCGCATAGCTATATTTAGGTAGGCTGGTTTCCTGTCATAAATCCATAACACAAAGAAGACCGCTGTCGGTCGGCGCTACCTGAGAGACCTGTAAAAATATTTGGATGACGGACTGCACTGGCCCGACCAGAGAGAAAGACGTTCTGTCTCTCTGCACTGGCTAAACAGAGGTGTTTATTATATGATGAATATGCATTTTTAACAATGATTACTTCAGAAATGCCCTTCGATCATGGGGTCATGTAAAAGGAAGATGTCACAACAGCATCGCAGAAAGCTCCCCTTATCAAAAAGTGCTGCAAGACGAAAGGAAGTTAATGGTGCCACTGTGTACCAGTTAGACAAATACTTGTATCAGAAGTATTCACTAGTCGTATCACCAGGGAGATGATATGACCGCAACAGCGGAGCCCTATAAACATGAACGTATGTCCGTCACTGACTCACTGACTGACTCACCGAGTGACGAAGTTACGCCATTGGTCGGCCGAGTGTTGGAGTTTCCCCATTGGCCGATGTATCCGTTTCAAATTAAAAGCCCTCTAGCGACAAGGCTTTTGGCCACAATTTCACTCATTGACCATACAGCCACATACTAGGTTTTGACCTAGCCTTGTTTAGAGACAGTCAGACTGGCGCAAGGGTTAGCATGGGTGGGTACGGAAAATCCCTGGTTGTAAGAGATGGGAGCTGCGTTACTGAACTGGAGTCAACAGCATCCCGCTGTCTGCATGTTAGAGGTCCTGTAAGCCATGTTTCCTGCCTCTCTAAGCACCAGAGAAGAGCAGTGACATCAGTTAGCTCATTTAATTTCATCTTGGTTTCTGGGGTTTTCAGTGTTCTGGCTGCAAATCGGTGCCCCTCCCTTCCCCTTGTCTCTCTTGCATCTTCATCCACCCTGTCTCCTTCTCTGCCTCTTCCTTGGTCTGCCTGTCATTCTTTCCGACACCCTGACAGGATAATAATTATCCCCTCCAACTGACTCTGAAATGTTTACTGTTGTTACTGTGGGCTGTGGGGATGGCCCATACTATCCTGCTGATTAGAAAATTGGGCCGGACCACGATGTCACTCTTTTATGTCTTTCTGAGAATTTTTAGAAAGGCGCCATATAGGTTTTGAACAATTTGCGCTGTATGTTATTTATGTATTAGTCTTGGTGGATCTAATGGCAAAATAAAAGGTTCAGAGGTTCCCTACAGTATTAATGAAAAGAAGCTGGAGAGCGTATCCATATATCACAGAGAGACGTGTGTTTGATTTGAATCGCTCCTGACTTGGCGATGACAGTGTTTAAACTGAGAACTGTGTTCTCTCTTGGTGACGTGGCTTGTTTTTCCATGGCCCTTCTCCACGCTAACACAATCGCATAACGTTGCAGCGTGTTTACGCTTCGGATCCAGCGTGTAATTCAACAGAAGGAACAAAATCTTCACCTTTTTACAGATTATGCAATGGTAAATTTATACAGCGCAAGAAGGCCAAGAGGCCTTGAAGTGTTTGGCAGCTCCTGGATCCAAACCCTCACAATAGACGGCTGGTCTGGGCTGTGGAAAGCCTATCTGACATGAAGACTGTGTGTATATTCTGGGGCGAGAATTCGCTACCATGCCACAGATTCCCTGTCAGGACTGACACATGTCTAACACTCTCTACGGTGGAACCAGAACAGCAAGAGACAGCAGCCCACGTTTTTATCCTGTTACATACCTTTGCTTTGATTCACGATACGGGCTTAGACGGCCCACAGGCTGTTTGTTATGACTCGGCGGATAGAACCCCTGGATCTGGACTCCTGTCACTCAACATCTGGAGGGGGATGTCGACTGCTGAGAGTGAGTTGCTGTGGTGTCTGCTGAGCGCTGCAGATCAATACACTGCCAACGCAGCAGGGCCCCATGGGAAGGAAATCAGCGTCTCAGCAGCAGTGTCACTTTGTGGAACCTCTTAACGGTGACAAACTATGAAACTTGAGAAGGACAAGGAGCCCATTAACAACAGTCTCTTGGCCTTGCATTAAAAGCCTGCTTAATAGTTTGCTCACGAGGGAAAGAGAGAGCGGTTGAATAGGTGATTGAGTGAGTGAGAGAGAGAGAGAGAGAGAGAGAGTGAGAGTGAGAGAGAGAGAGTGAGTGAGAGAGAGAGAGTGAGTGAGTGAGAGAGAGTGTGAGAGGGAGAGAGAGAGTGAGCGAGAGAGAGAGAGGGAGATAGTGAGAGAGAGTGAGAGAGAGAGGGAGAGAGTGAGAGAGAGAGTGAGAGAGTGAGAGAGAGAGAGAGAGAAAAAGGGCGAGGCAAGGGGACAGACAGACAAAAAGAAACAGAAGGATGATAGATCTATTAAGAGAGGTATAATACAAAATTATATTCATCATCTTCCTCACCTTCAGGGGACAGAGCTTTGTATGTATTG